>JBBPBX010081641.1:0-15907 GCA_038048925.1 Garcialebias charrua | reverse complement strand
AGGAGCGAGGAGGTGGTGGAGTCTGAAGAAGTACAAGCAGCAGGATGAGGAGAAACTAGACCGATGTCCCCTGCGTCCAGACCTACAACACCTGGACAGGAGGGTGGACGAGGAGGTGTTGGAGTCATTTTTACAGAGCTGATGAAGTCAAACAACACTTGCTAATATGTGTTAAACTCAATTTATTTTGATAATCTGTTCATATTAATGTTTCCCCAGAGGTTTTCATTTATTTGATAATATGGGATGGTTTTATTTTAATAAAATGTTTCTTTCAACATTCACCAATTTTGTTTTTACTAAAGTATGAGCTGTGAGTTGTAGATGCACGAATGAAATTAAAACAGATACACAAATATTCTCACAAAGAATAACACAAATATTCTCACAAAGAATAACTCAACACTAACAGATAATATAGTGTACTACCGTAACTTTATTTACACATAACTACAGAAACACTTGGTTCATTGTTATCCTTTTTTTTTTTTTCAAACAACATGTTCATTTGAACACTCAGAAAAAAATATTAAATTCATTGATTCATTTTCATCTCAATGCTCTGGCCAGTTGTAGTATTTCTGCATATTTTAATGTCTTGATGCACAAACGTAGCTTTCTGCAGCAGTCCTGATGTTCTACAGATCCTGAAGACGTCTCCATCTGTTGTTTAACAATATCAAGGTTTGTTCTCCACCTCGGTCCACTCTTCAGGTGAAGACATTTCTGTGAATCCTCGCTCCTCCACGCTCATGATGTCCAGGTGTTGTAGGTCTGGACGCAGGGGACATCTGGGTCCATTATGGGCTGAATGCTGCATCCACTTTGTCACTTCCCTCATCAGAACCACAGAAAATCAACAGATTTACATCAAAGAATATTGTTGAGTAGTATTCTTTTCGTTGATGCAATCTTACCTGCTGTG
Source organism: Garcialebias charrua (assembly GCA_038048925.1). Classification (NCBI taxonomy): domain Eukaryota; kingdom Metazoa; phylum Chordata; class Actinopteri; order Cyprinodontiformes; family Rivulidae; genus Garcialebias; species Garcialebias charrua. Next base: position 14,982 of record JBBPBX010081641.1, on the reverse strand, counting down.
ATGTGAAAGTCTGGGTTGTGGTTCAACAGGAAGAGCCTCAGGTGATGGACTGGAGACCTGGAAACCTGAAAACACAAACAAAATAAAATAAAAGAATAATATATTTAACAGATATTTTAAAAGGGACTAATTTTTTAAACTATTAATTAATGTTGAATAATTATTAGGAACATTAACTAATATATTACCATTTCAGTGCTGTGGAGGCTGGAGACGATGTACATGTTGTAGAATTACTTCTGCCTCGTCCACATGCATGTAACTCCACACAGCAGCTGAGCTCACCTCATGAAGTGAAAAGTCTCCAAAAACCAGCAGGAGCTGAAAAAAATTATAACCTGCTGTTTACTGGAAATAACTTTGGCCTCTCTGCAGACAATCCGCTAAAATATTAACTTTTAAATGGCTAAATTGGACGGATCGAGTTTGTAGCTCATCCATTGTTTTCAAGCTGCGCAGGAGAGAACTTCCTTTACATGACGTCATCATCCTGCGACGGGGATATCCCTATTTATCGTGTTAAAAAAATGGCGCTAATTTTAAACTGTTTTGGGGGTCAATTTTCATTCATTTAACATTATTTTAGCAAAAACGGTCAGGGGTCAATCTTAATATTTATATATGTTGTGCCATTTTTTGAAAAGTCAAAAGATGATGTCAGTGGAGCTTTAAACTTACAGAAAGTAATTACAGTGTGGATATTTACAAACTGTTAGCTGTAGGAGATTTTTGAACTAAAATTCAAAGTTTTAGCAACGTACAGTAGATGTGTAGCGGCTATCTTCGTATTTTAACGGGTACTATTTACCAAAATAACTCGAGAACCACACGGTAGATTTTCATTAAACTTACAGAAAGTATTTACTGTGTGGACATTTACAAACTGTTAGCTGTAGGAGATTTTTGAGCTAAAATTCGAAGTTTTAGTAACGTAATGTGTAGCGGTTAGCTTCGTATTATAATGGGTACTATTTACCAAAATAACTCAAGAACCACACAGCAGATTTTCATTAAACTTACAGAAAGTAACTACTGTGTGGACATTTACAAACTATTACCTGTAGGAGATGTTTGAGCTAAAATTTGATTCATTTATAATTTATTTTTGCAGCGCGCACGACTGTTTGGAAGACGTCAAAGCGAAACAATTTAAATCCAGCAGACTTTACCATTACGTGAATTTATTAAGGAACGGTTAAGCTCAGAAACACTTTTGCTATAATGTCAGCTAACAAATGTATTTTTAAAGTGTTTATCTTGCTAAATTTTAAAGAAAATGCTGTGGTCCCGGCCATGCATGTGTACTAGCAAAACTAATTTTAAAATCTAGCTGATTTGACAGTTACGTGCATTTATTAAGGAAAAGTTCAGCTAAGACACATCTTTGCTATAATTTTCAGCAAACAAATGTGGAAGCCATTTGCATCAGAGCAAACCACCAGCCCACCTTTCGGGTTGTCAGCGGTGATGCGTAATAGATGCAACTTATAGGGCGAAGCAACATATTTATGGATTTTTCCAATTTATTGGACATAATCGGACAAAGCGACATAGGGCGGTGCGACTAATAGGGCAGAAAATACGGTAGCTATTTCTTATTAAAGGGGATACAAGAACATGAAGACCAGAGAACTGTCTGTGGGAGAAAAGCAAATCGTTCTAAAGCTGAGAAAAGGAGGAAAATCAATTAGAGCCATTGAACAAACATTGGGCTTAGCAAGCACAACAATTTGGAATGTCCTGAATAAGAAAAAAAAAAAACTATTGGTGTACTGAGCAATAGACGTTGAACAGGTTGGCCAAGGAAAACAACAGTAGTTAATGACAGAAATATTGTGAGAGATGTGAAGAAAAACTCTTAAAACATCAGTAAGTGGCATCACCAACGACCTCCACAGTGCATGGGGTGAAAGTTTCACAATCCACTGTTCAAAGAAGACTCAGAGAGCAAAAATATAGAGGCCATACCCAAACATGCAAACCACTCATCAGTATTAAGAATCAGAAGGCCATATTGAAATTGGCAAAGAAGTACAGAGATTAGCCGCAAACATTATGGAACACAATCCAAGGGGGGACGGACAGAGACACGTCCTGAGCTGTGCAGTACTTAAGGCCCAAGCAGAGCTATGCATATGGCCTGTACGCCGCTCTACGCGCGTGTTCTGTGCGCACGCATTCACAAGCACAGCTCTGCGTTCGTTCTCGCGTTAAATGCTTGCGTTTTCGCTTCAAATTCTTGTTGTAATTTGAGCAGCTGCGCGCAGAGCGTTTACCTACGGGACAAACTGAGGTCGCTGATTGGTCATTTGCTGACACGCCTACTGAATTGATTGACAGGTCGGGTGGGGGAAAAAAAGGCACGAGCTGGCTCAGGCTGCAGCCGCTGCGGTGTTTCTAAACTTTATATGTTAATAAAAAGTTCTAAAAAAAATTTTTTTTTAATAAAAATAAAAAAAGTTCTAAAAAATAAAAATAAAAACAGGGAGTGCTGGTCCTGCAGCCCACAGCCCACCAGGAAATCTGTAGAACCTCGCGCAGCCACGTAGGACCTGAGTTTAATTCGCTTGTGACAAATTCATTCATTTCTCATCATTTCAGTCATGGAGTCAACGGAGGAAGCGATCACTTGACTTTTGGCAAAAAAACAAAAGAAAAGTCCAGATCAGGGATGAAGAAGAGGAATTTAATACATTTGTATACAAAACAGTCCAGCGCCGGGTAGTTTATTGTGAGACAACATGCCTCGCGTACGCGGTCGTAAAATTTGAGCTTTGCGCATTCGTGCCCTGCGGGGCTACGCTTGTGCCTCTGCGTACGTACGGCGTACAGCGGCGTACTGCCTTACACAGAGCTCTGCCGGGGCCTTAATACTGACAGTTTTGGGGAGGGAGGCAGAGACAAAGCCGCATGCTGTTTCACCAACAGTTTTACAGTTATGGAGCAGAGACAGATTCATCTCAGCCGAACACTGTTTGTACAGACAGTTTGGGTTTTTTGAGTGGGGGAGGGTGAGACAGACAAACCTGAGCCGTGCGCTGTTTGTACTGACAGTTTTCTAGAGTGTGTGTGTGTGTATGTGTGTGTGTGTGTGTGCGTGTGTGTGTGTGTGTGCGTGTGTGTGTGTGTGTGTGTGTGTGTGTGTTGAAGTAACATTGGCCCTCATGCAAGAACCGTTCGTACGCACAGATTTGTTCTTAAACTGTGCGTACGAGTGATTTAGGATCATTTGTGGCATTCAACAATGTTTTCGTATCCTAGGATTTTTTTCAGATACGAACAAAATTTACGTGTGGTCCCGACCTGTCGTATATTTTACGAGGAGTCGGTCTGCTGTTATCCAGACGGCCTTTTCTCCACTAATAACTTTATATTTCGTTATTTAGAAAATATTTTGAGTTTAAAAACAATTAAATGCAACCACACATATTGGTTTAATTAAAGCGGCTTCAACACCCCCCCCCCCCACGTCCACCACCTTGCGCCACCCGCGCGTGGCCCCCCGCGCCACTCATGTCGACCACCGTGTGCCACGCAACGCGCCCCGCGCAACCACGCCACGCCCCCCCCCGCGCCACTCATGTCGACCACCGTGTGCCACGCAACGCGTCCCGCGCAACCACGCNNCCAACCCACGCGCCACTGTCGGCACGGCCCCCCCACCCCGTGCCACTGTCGACCAGACACACACACACACACACACACACACACACACATACACAGCGCCGCTGCAGAGACAGGGGAGAAAAAAGCGAAACCAGCTTATTCAGTCGTTTCATGTCATTTTTTATTTAAACTGCCTGTTGACTGCGGGCGCACTGTCATCTGTGTTCTGAGTGTGGATCATCGCGCGTCTTGCAGTCAGTCTGCTCGGCTCAGATCCCGGGGCTGATGAACTGTGGTGGGTCAGGGGGGATCAAAGGCGAGTCAAACCGCGTTTGTGTGTTTTCTGAATGCCTGTTGGAGGCACACACACACACACACACACACTGCAGAGAGGGGGGAAAAAGCGAAACCAGCTTATACAGTTGTTTCATGTCATTTTTAATATAAACTGCCTGTTGACTGTGGGCGCTCACTGATGTCATCTGTATTCTGTGTGGGTCTGCGCTCAGATCCGGGGCTGACACTATATGATCAAAGGCGAGTCAATTTTAATTCGCCAAACGCGTTTGTGTGTTTTCTGACGCATAAAAGCCGGAATGAATGGACACTTCCTGCTCGCGGTGGCAGGAAACTATATCCTTATATGGTGTTTTGAGGGGTGGGAATTATGTAAATAACCTTCCCGCGAGCACGCGCAGGTGAGTAGAACAGGTGGGATCCATCAACTTTAAGCAGCCCGTTTACACGCTTTTCCTGTGGATAGAAGACTTTGTTGGATCTGACGTGGCATGTTCGTACGAACGCTTCGTACGAACAAAAGTAGGAGACATTTAGGATAAAACTACGAACATTTTCGTGCATGAGGGCCAATGTCTTTAATGTACATGTGTTTCAGTGGTTCCTGCCTCTGCTTAGAGCTGATTAAGAAGAAGAAGCTCCTCAAGACTGAAGGCCTGATGTGGACCAGCAGGACTCAGAGCCTCTTATCATAGAGTGGAAGAGAAGACGCTTGGACCAGTCTGGTGGGAAACCAACTCAACATGGAGGAGACCAATATCAGGTTTTTGGTCACTACAGTTCCTTTAAAGAGTGAGGAGAATTTAAAAAAACTTACAAGGAACCCAGATTTAAAGATTCACAAAGGCAGTTAGAGCTCTTCACAGACTGACGTTAATGAGGACGATGAAGAGGATGATGAAATTACCAATCCTGACTCTCTACTAAAGAGCTCATCAGACTCTGAATCAGAATGTGATGACAGTATGAAAGAATGGAAGGAGAGCAGGGCTCCTGAATCAGAAGTAAAATCTGTCAACAAATCTTTGTGCTGCTCTGAGTGTGGTAAGCAGTATGTCAGTAACCGGACTCTTCAAAGACACATGACAAGTCATTCAGGAGTGAAGTCTTCAAGCTGTCAATTTAATAAGAAATGTGTTGCAGAGAAGAAAAATGTCAAGTCATGCAGGAAAGTCCAGGCAAGGCCAAAATCAATAAGCTGTGATGACTGTGGTAAAAGATTTACTTCCAAATCACAATTAAACACACACATGATAGTCCACACAGGAGACAAGCCATTTCCTTGTGATCTTTGTGGTCATAAATTTAGTCGCATGTCAAATTTAAACAAACACATGGGAGTCCACACAGGAGACAAGCCGTTTCCTTGTGATCTTTGTGGTCATAGATTTAGTCGCAAGTCAAATTTGAACAAACATATGAGAGTCCACACAGGAGACAAGCCATTTCCTTGTGATCTTTGTGGTCATAGATTTAGTAACAAGTCAAATTTAAACAAACACATGAGAGTCCACACAGGAGACAAGCCATTTCCTTGTGATCTTTGTGGTCATAGATTTAGTCAGAAGGAACATTTAAACATACACATGAGAGTCCACACAGGAGACAAGCCATTTCCTTGTGATCTTTGTGGTCATAAATTTAGTCGCATGTCAAATTTAAACAAACACATGGGAGTCCACACAGGAGACAAGCCGTTTCCTTGTGATCTTTGTGGTCATAAATTTAGTCGCATGTCAAATTTAAACAAACACATGGGAGTCCACACAGGAGACAAGCCGTTTCCTTGTGATCTTTGTGGTCATAGATTTAGTCGCAAGTCAAATTTAAACAAACATATGAGAGTCCACACAGGAGACAAGCCATTTCCTTGTGATCTTTGTGGTCATAGATTTAGTAACAAGTCAAATTTAAACAAACACATGAGAGTCCACACAGGAGACAAGCCATTTCCTTGTGATCTTTGTGGTCATAGATTTAGTCAGAAGGAACATTTAAACATACACATGAGAGTCCACACAGGAGACAAGCCATTTCCTTGTGATCTTTGTGGTCATAAATTTAGTCGCATGTCAAATTTAAACAAACACATGGGAGTCCACACAGGAGACAAGCCGTTTCCTTGTGATCTTTGTGGTCATAAATTTAGTCGCATGTCAAATTTAAACAAACACATGGGAGTCCACACAGGAGACAAGCCGTTTCCTTGTGATCTTTGTGGTCATAGATTTAGTCGCAAGTCAAATTTAAACAAACATATGAGAGTCCACACAGGAGACAAGCCATTTCCTTGTGATCTTTGTGGTCATAGATTTAGTAACAAGTCAAATTTAAACAAACACATGAGAGTCCACACAGGAGACAAGCCATTTTCTTGTGATCTTTGTGGTCATAGATTTAGTCAGAAGCCAGATTTAAACAAACACACGAGAGTCCACACAGGAGACAAGCCGTTTCCTTGTGATCTTTGTGGACATAGATTTAGTCATAAGGAACATTTAAACATACACATGAGAGTCCACACAGGTGACAAGCCATTTCCTTGTGATCTTTGTGGTCATAGATTTAGTCAGAAGCCAGATTTAAACAAACACACGAGAGTCCACACAGGAGACAAGCCGTTTCCTTGTGATCTTTGTGGACATAGATTTAGTCATAAGGAACATTTAAACATACACATGAGAGTCCACACAGGTGACAAGCCATTTCGTTGTGATCTTTGTGGTCATAGATTTAGTTGCAATTCAAATTTAAACAAACACATGAGAGTCCACACAGGAGACAAGCCGTTTCCTTGTGAACTTTGTGGTCATAGATTTAGTAACAAGTCAAATTTAAACAGACACATGAGAGTCCACACAGGAGACAAGCCGTTTCCTTGTGATCTTTGTGGACAAAGATTTAGTCAGAAGGCAGATTTAAACAAACACATGAGAGTCCACACAGGAGACAAGCCGTTTCCTTGTGATCATTGTGGACAAAGATTTAGTCATAAGGCACATTTAAACATACACATGAGAGTCCACACAGGAGACAAGCCATTTCCTTGTGATCTTTGTGGTCATAGATTTAGTCAGAAGGCAGATTTAAACAAACACATGAGAGTCCACACAGGAGACAAGCCGTTTCCTTGTGATCTTTGTGGTCATAGATTTAATCGCAAGTCAAATTTAAACAAACACATGAGAGTCCACACAGGCGACAAGCCATTTCCTTGTGATCTTTGTGGTCATAGATTTAGTCGCATGTCAAATTTAAACATACACAGGAGAGTCCACACAGGAGACAAGCCGTTTCCTTGTGATCTTTGTGGTCATAGATTTAGTAACAAGTCAAATGTAAACTCACACATGAGAGTCCACACAGGAGACAAGCCGTTTCCTTGTGATCTTTGTTGTCATCGATTTAGTCAGAAGGCAGATTTGAACAAACACATGAGAGTCCACACAGGAGACAAGCCGTTTCCTTGTGATCTTTGTGGACAAAGATTTAGTCAGAAGGCACATTTAAACTCACACATGAGAGTCCACACAGGAGTGAAAACTTTCTACCAGAAAATATTAACATAATTATTATAGGCCATGAGATGCAAAATACCATAAAAGCAGTAACAAAAAATAAATAAACACATCCAAAAAAGTGATAGATAGATTAAAGGAAGACTTAGATAAACAAAATTGGGAAAGCGTGTATGTTGATGATGTGACTACATCATATAAGTTTTATGAATATTTTAGAAACTATATGAAAAAAATTGTGTGCAAATAAATTATACTAGGAAAAATAATGTTGACCAACCATGGATGACTAAAGGATTGAGAAATGCTTGCAAAAAGAAGAACTGTTTGTATTCATGCTTTTTGAAATCAAGAACACAATAATCTGAAGAAAAATATAAGAGGTATAAAAACTAATTAGTAGGGATTATAAGAAAACTCAAAAAGGAATATTATAGTGGTTTATTAAATAAAAGTAATGGTGATATTAAAGCAAAATGGCGAGTAAAGAATAATGTTTTGAAGAGTCATAAATGAAAGACTGGTACAGTATTTCACAACATTTTGTAAAAAATAATTATGAAATCTATGATGATGATGAAATTGTAAATTAATTTAATCAATATTTCGTGTTATGTTTTTGTCTGGATCTATTGTTATCTTTTATATTTGTGATAGTGGGTGTGGTATAGATATATTATCATTAGCACAAGTATGGGTTCTTTAGGGTTTGTCACATGGAACATTAATGGAGCCGGTAGCCAACGTAAAAAATATAGGATTTTTAACCAGATTAAAAGATTAAAGGCGGATGTTGTATTACTACAAGAAATTCATAAATTGGCCTCAACTGTAGATGAGCTAAAATCTTCAGAGTTTCCTAATGTATTCTCAGCCTGTTATAATTCAAGACAAAGAGGGGTAGCAATTTTAATACATAAAAATGTTAACTTCACAGTATTAGATCAGGTTATAGACCCACACGGTAGATATATAATATTAAAGTTATCAATATTTAGACAAAATTATTGTATAGTTAGCATATATGGGCCGAATGTAGACGACGCTTCTTTTTTTCATGACTTTTTTTCCACTCTATCAAAGCACATGGATTCCTCACTGGTATTGGGAGGTGATCTCAACTTTGGTTTAAATGACAAAATAGACAGACTGAATACAGTGGGAACTCAACGCAGTTGGCAATCTATAAATATATTTAAACAGTATATGAATGATTATGGGCTCTGCGATGCATGGCGTGCTTTTCACCCTAATAGCAAAGAATATTCTTTCTTTTCACATGTGCATCACTCATATTCTCGTATTGATTATTTCATAGTAAGCAATTCATTGCTGAACAACATTTCAGACACTAAAATACACCCTATTGCTGTCAGCGATCATGCGCCAGTTACTCTAAATTTAGATAATAAAAAAGAAACAACAAAAAATATAAATTGGAGATTAAATACATCACTACTTCAAGAAGAAGAATTTTTGCAATACTTTAAAAAAGAATGGGCATCGTACTTAGAGATTAATGAATTGCCAGGAACATCAGCAAGTACGCTTTGGGAGGCTGGGAAAGCAGTCATGAGAGGTAAAATAATATCCTATTCAACAAATAAAAAGAAAAAAGAAAATAAACGTATTGAGGAATTAGAGAAATCCATTAAACTATTACAAGGTCTACAAGGAGAGGAAACACAGCAAAAGCTACGCAAATTAAAATTAGAACTAAATGAATATATTGATAAGAAAAATAAATTCTTGATACAAAGACTCAGATTAGATAATTTTGAATACGGTAATAAATCAGGGAGCTTCTTAGCTAATCAACTCAAATTAAACAAAGAAAAAACATCTATATATGGTATTAAAGATAAAGATGGAAATATAATTCATGATGAGGGAAAAATAAACAATGTTTTTAAAGATTTCTATAAAACTCTATACACTCCACAAATAAATCCATCTAATGAGGATATTAATGAATTCTTGGAGAAAGTAACACTACCAAAACTAGATGTTAGTCAATCATCAAAACTAGACTCACCATTAACATCAGATGAGCTCCATGAAGCAATTAAAAGCATGCCTAATAAGAAATCTCCAGGACCTGATGGCTATCCAGTGGAATTCTATAAAGAATTCTGGGATATACTGGAACCGATATTCTATAGAGTGCTACTTGAGTCAGAAGGAAATGGCAGGCTACCAACACATATGAATTCAGCCAATATTAGTCTCTTATTAAAATCAGGCAAAGACCCAGTATTACCTACCAGTTATCGTCCAATCTCTCTTATTAATGTTGATGTTAAAATAATTTGTAAAGTCTTATCAAAAAGACTAGAGAAGATAACTCCTGTTATTATACATCCAGACCAAACCGGATTCATAAAAGGAAGACACTCGAACACAAACACTCGCAGATTATATAATGTAATAGAGTATTCGTATTTTAAAAATATTGAAACAGCTATTTTTTCTTTAGATGCTGAAAAAGCTTTCGATAGAGTGAATTGGAATTTCTTATTTGCTACCTTAAATAAATTTGGTTTTGGGAATTACTTCATTAACTGGTTAAAAATATTATATAGTTCACCAACAGCGTGCGTCAGGACAAATAATCAATTATCTTCAAGCTTCTGTTTACAGAGGGGGACCAGGCAAGGTTGCCCACTTTCACCAGCATTATTTGCTATTTTTATTGAACCTTTAGCAGCAGCAATAAGGCAAAGTGCTGATATTAAAGGCATAAAGGGTAGAAACATAGAACATAAAATTAGTCTCTATGCTGACGATGTTTTGCTTTTTCTTGAGAACTCAGGAAACTCAATATCCAATGTTATCAAGTTAATAAACTCATTTTCAAAAGTTTCTGATTATTCTATAAACTGGACAAAATCTACAGTTCTTCCAATAAATTGTGTGTTTAATAATTCTCTTAATGAAAGACTACAATCAGGTAACATTAAATATTTAGGTGTTAATATCTCTCCTAAATTGGAGGATTTAATAAAATTAAATCATATCCCACTATTAAAGAAAATTGAAGACGATCTTACTAGATGGAGATCTCTACCCATATCACTTATGGGAAGAGTTGCCTCAGTAAAAATGATGGTGCTGCCGAGAATAAATTATTTATTCTCAATGATTCCAAATAAACCTTCAACTGAATGGTTTAAGTCCCTGGACTCTTCTATATCTAAATTCCTTTGGAAAAATAAAACTCCACGTATTAGTTTAAAAACATTACAGAAAACTAAAGATACCGGAGGATTAGAACTTCCAAACTTTTATTACTACTATTTAGCCAACAGGTTACAATATATATCAAAGTGGTTGAAACCGAATGCACTAGATGAAACTTGGATAGATATAGAACAAACTTTATGTAATAATATTAGGATTTCAGATCTACCATTTATCAGTACAGATTTAAAAAGACATGTCTGCTTTAAGAGCATCAATATTAGCTCATCTCTGACAGCATGGTGGGAGTATCTGAAAATGACAAAGTCTTCACTACTCCCATGTAGACATACACCTCTCTGGAACAATCCTGACATTCAACAAGAAAATAATATGTTAAATTTCCCAGGTTGGAGAATGAAAGGTATTGAACGTCTGGAACACATATTTGAGGGTATAGACTTTATTCCTTTTAATAAATTAATAATACAATATGACATTGATAATAAATATTTCCTACAATACCAACAAATTAAGTCAATTGTAAAAAAGAAATTTAAGCTAAATAAAACATTGTTGGAAACACCAACATGTGTGTTAGAGTTTATTAATTTTCAACCACCCAAATTATTATCTAAAATATACAAAAAATTGTCTAGAATCAATGACTCGATAGCACTACCTGTTGAAAAATGGGAGTCAGATTTATCAATTAACTTTGAACAAAAAATTTGGTCTCAAGTATGTTCAAATACTTTTAAATTGACTAGAATCTCCAATTTACAATTAATACAATATAAGGTTCTCTATAGAGTACATTATACAGGTCAGCGAATGTTTAAGATGGGCTTTACACCATCTAACAAGTGCTCACAGTGCATAAGTAATACACCTGATGATTATATTCACGCGCTCTGGTTTTGTCCACCTGTTCAGAGGTTCTGGGTACAGGTATGTGAAGACTTGTCTAAATGTTTGAAATTTAATATCCCACTCTCTCCATCTGTTTGCTTATTGGGTATCTTTGAAGATGTTATACTAGAAAAAAATACATCCTATATGCTTTTCACTGCCTTATGCATCGCAAAGAAAACCATACTCGTAAATTGGAAAAATAAAAATAATCTTAGCATTAATCAGTATAAAAATCTTCTGTTAGATCATATTAGTCTTGAAACAGCATCTGCCGACACATTGGATCAATCTATTTGGCATTCTTTGATCGGCTCCGTTACGTAGTGAGGGTGGGGGGTCTGGGATGTGGCCTTGTGGGGCATTGGGGCTGGAGGGGGGGGGTTGGGGTTTGGGGCACCGGGGGGTTGGGGCTGCTTGGGCGGGGAGGACCTTGTCTTCGACCTGGGGAGGACCGGGGGGGTTCTGGGGGATATCTGCTAGGGGCGGCATGCGGGCTCTCGGGTGGTCGGTGGCGGCAGTCATGGGTCGCCGGTCGGTGACCCGGCTGTGCTGGGGTGGTTTCGGGGCGGGTGCTGGGAGCTTGGGACTCTGGGGGCGTGTCGTCCCCGGGCTTGGGCCTGGTGGGGGTCGGGGGTCTTGAGCTCTGGCGGGCGGGTCGCCGGGCAATGGGCTGGCTGGCGCTCTGGTGCCCGGCTCTGGCCGGGGGCCCTCGGTTCGCTGGTGGGTTGGGGTTCATGTGCTGGGGGGTGGGTGTCTGGGGGCATGACTGGTGGCCAATGGGAGGGGGCGGGCAAACCCAGCCTGGGTGTCTAATGTGTTATGTGTTCTGAAAGTGGTTAATATGAAGGGTGGGTGTAGTATTTCTTCTGGGGTGGGGATTAGGTGGATGTCCTTGATGATGGCCTTGGACTATGCTTGGCCGGTGTGCGGGCCCTGGTTGGGGCCTGTTCTTGGTGCTTCCTGGCTCTGTCGGCGGTTGGGCGGGCGCTCTTGGCCGTGTCGTCCATGTTGGACTTTGTGTCTTCTTGGGCGGCGGGCTAACTGCGGTTCGCAGGGGTCGTGGCGGCCCTGGTGGGTGTGGGCTGTTGGTACTGCTGTTGGTGGCCCTCGGGGCCGTGTCCCTCTCTGGTCTTGGCTCAATGGCCTGGCGGTCGGAGAGGTGTTTCTTTCACCTCGCTCCTTGGGTGGACCTTGGCGAACTGGGGGGGGGGTACGCAGGGTCAGCGGGGGAGCTGACTCGCTGTGGGAGCACTATTCCTGCAGACATTTTCTCCCCATCCCTCAACACGCACCTCCGCCCTCTTCATCTTAAATTAATACATGTAGGGAATTTGGGTCTCGGGTGTGCTGCAATGGTTTTACATCTCTGTTGTTCAGAGCACCTGGGACTCAATTTTATATACACTTTAGACATTCATTCATAAACATCTTCATAAAAGTCACATATAGGGAATGGAGTGAGCACTATGGCTTTGGGTGGCGGGATGATATCAATCTCGCCCCCATGCCTATGCTCACTCAACATTATGCATCTAGACAATTAGGGCCTGGGTTAGAGTTGGAGTGGAGGGGAAACTGGTACAATGCTAGCCTTTGCTCCTTCTCTTTCCCTTTTAAGTACACTTTACAACAACACTCACCAACAGTACATTTGGGGACGGGGGTGTGTGTGTCGGGGTCTTGATTTGTTAATTTCATTTTTATTTATTTATGTATTTATTTATATATATATATTATTTATTTATTTTTCTCTTACCCCCCTGGTTGCCTGGCGGACATTCTGGGGGTGGGCCGTCAGGGGTTGTGCTGGGGTGTGGGGGGGGTTCGGGGCCTGCGGGTTCGCCGTGGGCGGGGCTGGCAGTGCGCTCCCTCTGGGGCTGCTTGGACTCGGGTGTCCTGTCCTGTCCTGTCGGCGGGGCGTGGGGTGGGCCGGATCTTGGACGTTTGCTGCTCTCCACCCCAAAATGAATGGGCCTACCTCCTGGGTTTGGATGTGGGCTGCCCCATGTAGGGAGCAGGTACATGTCTTGGACCTAGGGGGTATAGAGTGTGCATCGGGATTATGAATGGAGCGTGTCGTTATTGTTTGTCTTTCTGTGACTGAGGGTGAGGATGAGGGTGGGTCTGAATGAGTGTGTCTGTGTATGAATGTTTAAGTGTCAGGCTGGGACTTGGACTGCCCCCTCTCTGACACTTCTGAGGCTGCTTAGTGTCGCGCTCCTGCCACGTGGCCCCCTGGTGGGTGTTCCTCTGCCTGCGGGCGTGCTTGGGGCCCTCACTATCTGGGGCTGGGCGCTTGGGCGTTTGTCGGCTCGGCCTGGTGGCTGCCTGGTGGGGCTCGGGTCCTCTGGTCCTGTCGGGTCTGGACCTGAGGGATGGGCGTCCCCGGTGCCCGAGCCTCGGTGACCGGCCCTGGGGCTACGTCGGTACGGCGGGCTCCGGCGGGGGCTTGTGTATTTGTCGCTGTTGACACCGGGGCGTCATTGTGTGTGGTCCCTGGTGGGGTTCGTCCGGTTCTTCCACTTGGTCGGATCTGGGGAGTGGACGAGTGGCTCGTCCTGTTCGGGTGGTCCTGGGGACTCTGGGCTCAGGGTCCTACCTGGGGTCTTGGGCTTTGATCACCCCTTCGTCTGTCTCGGGCTTTGGGGGGACGGGTCTCTGATGCTTCACAGTCGCTACTAAATGTTCTATTGGAGGGACCTTATTCACTTATGCATGCTCACAACCACACACAAATGGATGCAGGGATGTATATGTAGATGTATGTAGATGGGTATATAACTGAATATAAATATATATGTATGTATATTGTATATATATTTGTAGGTATGGGTATGTGTATTTATAGAAATCTACTGCAAGGTCATGAATATTATCAGTCTTTATGTTTGTATGTTTAGTTGCTGTGTTCTGTCATGTGCTTTGCAGGATTGTGTACGGAGGTTTGGTGTGTTTGCATTGTGCTCTTTCTGTGGATAATTGTTGTTTTGTTGTCTCACTTTCTCTTTTCTTTCTTTCTTTCTTTCTCTCTATTAATAAAAAAAAAAAATAAAAAAATAAAAAAATAAAAAAAATACATATTGGAGTGAGAGGATGGCTATAAGGTGTGAAGGGAGGCCATCTATAAATGGAAAAAAAAAAAAAAAATCAATATTTCGTGAATGTGGGATCAAGCTTTGCAACCAAAATACCAAAAGTAAATAACAGTGAACGATTCAATCATTAGTTGTACAAACCGTATTTATCTTAAGGAAATTGACAAAGAAGAAATAATGAATGTACGGTAGTTAAAAAAATTTACAGACAAGAGATCAACAGACTGGGCTGACATGGACATGAAACTGGTAAAGGATATAATGAGTCATATTATTGAGCCGTTTACGTATAATTTATCATTTTCAACAAGAAAATGTCCACATAATTTGAAAATTGCTAAAGTAGTACCTCTTTTTAAAGCTGGTGATAA
>JBBPBX010081640.1:0-15907 GCA_038048925.1 Garcialebias charrua | reverse complement strand
GAAGCTGATGCTGCTGTGGCTGAAGCCCAAGTGCTGGAGGAAGCTGAGGCAACACAAGAGGAGCCCAAAAATAGAAAACCTCCATCAGAAAAGTTAAAATTAGAACGTACAAGTGAATTTGTACAATCTCAAATGGGCATAATTCAATCTCCATGTTCTGAAGAAGCAACAACCATCGTTCGTCCACGAGTTAGCTCACTCGATACATTTGTAACATGGCATCCCCCCGATGAACACAGTGTAGAGCCACAACCAATCAGCTCTGAACGAAAGCTTACTAAGGACAAAGTTGCTGCTTTAAATATGCCCAGTCAGCCTAGAGGTGAAATGAAACCAAATACTCCCTTCAACCCAACTTTCTCACCGTTCACGCCTCAATGGAACACCCCAGCCAGCATTCCACATCCAGTTGAGCCATTTGCCCAATACATAGCAAGACGGGATCTAATCACTTCGGGCCTTTACCAGTTTGATGATAGGCCAGAGAATTATGGAGCATGGTACTCTTCATTTTCTAGTGCAACAACCGAGGTTCACCTTAGTCCCATTCAACAGCTAGATCTCATGATAAAATGGCTAGGGAAGGAGTCAAGTGATCAGGTAAAACGCATACGTTCAGTACATGTCAATAACCCCACATTAGCTCTATACAAAGCATGGGAGAGACTAAACGAATGTTATGCAGCTCCTGAAATAATCGAAAACTCGCTCTTCCAACGACTGGACAGTTTTCCAAGAATAACGGTCAAAGATAACATCAAGCTGCGTGAACTAGGGGATCTGCTACAAGAGATTCAAAGTGCCAAGGAAGATGGCTACCTCCCTGGCCTACAATATCTGGACACTTCTCGGGGAATTGGGCCAATTGTTGAAAAACTCCCACACGGACTTCAGGAAAAGTGGATGTCACATGGATCTCAATATAAAGAGGAAAATCAAGGCTGTTTCCCACCTTTTAAGTATTTCTGCAAATTCATATGCAAAGAGGCAAAGAGACGCAATGATCCAAGTTTCCACCAACAAAACGACCAAACACACTCAAGGCCAGAAAGACTATATTCAAAGAACTTTAACTCTAGTAAACCTATTACTGTACACAAAACCAATATTTCTCTCCCCAACAACGATTTTAACAGGAACTGCCCTCTGCATAATAAGCCACACCCATTCAAAAAATGCAGGACATTTCGGAACAAACCACTCGATGAAAGGAAGGCCTTCCTCAAAGAGAAAGGAATATGCTTTAAATGCTGCTCTTCAGACACTCATCTTGCAAAGGACTGTAAATCTGCAGTAACGTGTTCTGAATGTGATAGCACAAGCCACGATGCAATCATGCATCCTGGTCCTCCACCACAGATCAACAAGGCTCCCTCACCGGCACAAGAGAATGGCGGGGAGGGAGAGAACAGTCCTGACACAGTCAACGTCACAACAAGCTGCACAGATGTGTGTGGTCCAGGTCAGTGGGGTCGTTCATGTTCTAAGATATGTCTTGCATGGGTGTACCCTTTAGGTTACAAGAACAAAGCAGTCAAAGCTTATGTAATAATAGACGATCAGAGCAATCGTTCCTTAGCTAGGCCAGAGTTTTTTGAACTTTTTGACATTAAAACCGAACCGTTTTCCTACAATCTCAGAACATGTTCTGGTGTCGTAGAAAAATGGGGTAAAACGGCTCAAGGCTTCCAGATTGAGTCACTAGATAGGTCGGTAGTTATTCCTCTACCCCCGCTCATTGAGTGTCAGGACATTCCCAATAACAGAAGTGAAATCCCAACCCCTAGAGCAGTGCTACACCAGCCACATCTTCAATCCTTAGCAAAATACATTCCAGAACTAGACCCTAAAGCTGAAATACTCCTGTTACTAGGGCGAGACGTTTTACGTGTACACAAGGTCAGGCAGAGAGTTAATGGGCCACATAATGCACCATTTGCTCAGCGTTTAGATCTAGGATGGGTTGTAGTCGGGGAGGTTTGTCGGGGTAATCTTCATAGGCCGACTGTCAGCACTCTCAAAACAGTTGTCTTAGAAAATGATCGACCCACAGTTTTTGAGCCATGCAACAGCCTTCTGCAACTCAAGGAAATGCCACACACAAATAGGCTGAGTAAAGCACCTGAGCAAGCTTTGGGACAAACTGTTTTTAACCGGACAGAAGATGACAATAAACCAGCTCCCTCAATACAGGACGCCATGTTTATCAAAATAATGGACAATGCTGTGTACAGAGATGAGGACAACAGTTGGGTCACCCCACTTCCGTTTAAAGAACCTCGCCAGCGACTGCCAAACAACAGAGCACAGCGCATTCGCCAGTCGTCAAAGCCAGAACAATGGCACTATGTGCGCACAGAAGAAAACCCATCAGACCATGCATCGAGGTGTAAAGGCTGGCACCAATGTCACCTACCTCATACTCTAGAGGAGATAGCTCAAGCAAAAACTGTCATCCTCAAGGAGACACAAAAGGCCCACTTCGAAAAAGAACTTTCTGCCCTTTATGCTGGCAAGCCGATCTCAAAGCAGAACCCTCTACAAAAGCTCAGTCCAATCCTGCAGGATGGTCTCATTTCTGTTGGAGGCCGACTCAAACACTGAGAAATCGAGAACTTTGAAAATAGTCCATTAATTCTCCCTAAACACAGCCACGTCTCCCTCTTGCTAACTCGTCATCACCACGAGCTGGTGGAACATCAAGGCCGTCATCTGACGGAAGGAGCCATCATAAATGCAAGGCCGCTTGTTCCAGTGTCGTCGGATTCAGAGAACCCCTTTATTCTATCCCCATCGATGCTCAATACACAGAAATCTTGCCTTCTACCTTCACCCGGAGACTTCTTGGATAAAGATCTTTACACCAAACAATGGAGACAAGTCCAAGCTCTTTCCAACCAGTTTTGGACACGCTGGAGGCATGAGTATTTGCCCACTTTACAACAAAGACAGAAATGGACTGTATCATGTAGAAACCTCCAAGTTGGCGACCTAGTTCTGCTAAAGGACAAGCAGGTTGCACGTAACAGCTGGCCCATGGCAAGGGTCACTGCAACATTTCCAGGCAAGGACAGTCTAGTAAGAAAGATCGAGGTAAAGGGATGGGATCAAGGTTGTGTAAAGACATTTATGCGACCAGTTACAGAAGTAATTCTTCTCATGCCAAAGGACTGAATGCATAATGGATTGTTTAGTAGTGGCCTCATTAGGCCAGGCGGGGAGTGTGTTGTCCTTAAGGCATTTCTATAAATAAGTTCATAAGGTTAAATACAAAGTAAATAATTATAAAAACATTTTTGGTGTTATTAAAAATGATTGCAAGTTGTTTAGACAAACAATTCATGCTTTATATAAGTTTGTATTTAAAAATATTATCGATAAATTCTACTTCCGGTTTCGGGTACGTACTTCCGGTTACGTACTTCCTGTTTAACGGTTCGCTTCAAAAACAACGATTTACATGCAAAAAGTGGCATAAAACGTTATCAGGTGCCATCCACTCTCAATTGTCAGGCAGGAACGCCGTAAGTTGTATTATATGGCAGTTTATACTGATTAGTTTGGACATTATTGTTGATTTTTCTGTAATGTTATTTTAGCGAACTTGAACCACTTGATTTGTGTACATATGTCTCTGTGTGTTGAGATAGTGTATTTCCTGTCATTTCAGTTTTCACCACATGTTCATGAAGACAATTAAATAAGCTGCAACTAAACTCCAGGGTCTTCATTTGTGGTTTAACTCGGTGTCACCAACAACCTCGTTGAAAACACTACAGTGATAGTTCTTCCTTATTTGACTTATTGTGTTGAAGTTTGGGGAAAGGCATGTAAAACATCTACAAATTCTATTTTTATTTTACAGAAAAGAGCAATAAGAATCATCACAGGAAAGCATTACACTCACCCATCTAACATTCTATTTCAACAGCTAAATGTATTAAAGTTTTATGAACTGGTTGACTATGGAATTCTTCAGGTTATGTACAGAGCTCATACAAATTCCTTACCTCGAAATATCCAATCTTATTTCATTAAGAGAGTCAGTAACTACAAATTAAAAGGATTAGCAATGTTTGTGAAACCAAAAATTAGAACAAACTCAAAGGAACAATGCACATCAGTTCAAGGAATAAAACTGTGGAATGTTTTGGATAAAAGTTGTAAAAAAGCTTCCTCAATGTTTTTGTTTAAGAAAATGGTAAAAAGTAGTCTATTGAAAAAATATGAAATTGTTTAGCATATTCTTTTGAAATCGGTTGTTCTTGGCACGGAGTCAGTTTTTGGCTTGTTATGTTATATAATGCCTATTTAACTTTGATTGTAAATTATGTATTTTATTTCACAAGTATTTTTTTTTTAAGGAGCAGATGCTATAAGATTTTATCTTCACTCTGCTGCCGTTCATTTTCTTTGTAAATTGTATTTTTGTTTTGTTTTAATATTTATTCAATTTTAACTGAAAATGAATAAAGATTTTTTTAAATACCTTTTTTATGTCAAACACTATGTGCAACACGCATGTGAACAACAAAAGAATGAAACTCTACAAAAATTATCACAGAACATTTGCATAACATTTCCAAATTGTACACAGTAACGTAAATGCACAAAATAACTCAGCAATTAAGTTGTTGTGGGCAGAGATCTTGTGAAAAATTAGCATGAGCTCTGTTTGCCTGGAAAACCACACTACAGTTAACTGCTAGCTTAGCTGACCGCCAAATACAGGTGGTTCCCGACTTACGAGCGAGTTCCGTTCCTCAGACTATCTCGTAAGCCGAAATCTCGTAAATTGGGGACTACCTGTAAATAAATATATATATATATATATATATATATATATATCTGTCTGCAGCTGTCTGCAGCTTCACACGGTCAACAGTGTCGTTTTGCTTCGCCCATCGTTCCTCCACAAAACCACCGTTCAGCTCCAGATCATGTATCCGAGCGCAGGAACCTCTGATCGGACAAAGTCGGCTGTCTGATGGAGCTACGAGACTGGACGCTGGAGCTAACTGGCTCAATTCGTGGGCACTGCCGAAAACTGACTGACTGCCGAAAACTGGCGGAAACTGGCGGAAACTGCCGTAAAACGTTGTAAATCGGCTTAAAAATTTAAAATTATGCACTGTACTGTAATTATAATAATAATACTTCATTTATAAACAACCACAGTTGCAACAAAGTGCTGTACACATGAAATTAGGAACATTTAAACACAAAAAAATATATATATTTTTTATTTCATATTTTTATTAAATATGATAACCTCGTAAATCCGGAACCTCGTAAGTAAGAGCGCTGGTAAATCGGGGACCACTTGTACAGTAAAATCCAACATTAACTAACAGCTAAACATGGCAAAAACCTAACAATAAGCATAATTCACAATATAATAAAGTTATATTTTAGCGCTTGAGTACTCTGACATGACTCTATTCTATTTTGTCCACACACTCACAGACATGTTACCTGGTCTCGATCAGTCCATGTTTACCTAGTTCCCACACACGTGACTGGTATTGCTCAATACCGTGTTTTCCACTATATGCAAAGGCTCATTTGAGGAGGATGGCTTATGCTGGGTACCAACCGGATTCGTTTCGGGCGGCGGAAGCGGCCAGTTTACATTGAAACTCTATGTGGAGAGGCGTCGAGGCGCGACGTATCGCGAAGTGGCGCATTTTGAGTGTTTGAAGCGGCGCTTCAGCACGCGGCAGTCCCTTTCCGCGCACGCGCGCGTCCGAAGCAACCTACGCGTTGAGCAGCGTTGAGCCGCCAAAGATCGACAAAGTTGATATTTTGCGGCTCGACGTTGCTCGACGCGTCCAGCAACCAATCGGGAGAGCCTCTGCTATGTGATGACACAACGACAAAGGGACTTTTTAAACTTTTTAAACTTACCCTATCGAGCCTCCATGAATTGGAACCAGACTCCGGTAAGAAACTTGGAATTTTTACAGTTGCTACTGTCCGCTCGAGCGTACGATCACCCCAAACATAAAAAAACGTTTTAATCTCAGCAAAGACTGTCGGAGCTGCAGTTCGGCTCATAGAAAACCCACTCAAGTAGTAACGAGGCTCACGTGCTGCTGATTTTATCTGCTAGCAGCATGAAACACAACAACTCGACCCGGAAAACGAGCTAGACCCCCTCCTCTGCCTCCCCCCAGTGCGCGTCTTCAGTGGCTTTGTGTGAAAGTGACAAGCGGCCAAAAGGGGGCGGCAGGAGCGTTTTGACGATTCCGGTCGGTACCCGGCTTTACAGACAGACCAGAGCTCAGTATACTGGTACTCTTGACCAAGAGCAAGATATACCGTAGAGAAATAAATTATGTCAGACGAAGCGGACAAGTTGTCACAGAGAAGTTACTCTTATATCGTTAATTATTTAGTTAACACGAGGAGTGCCTACAACGGAGGAGCTTCACAGCTATAAATCCATGGATGCTTATAATCGGTAACAGATTTGTGAAGGACGTCCGAACTCTTCATGTTAATAACAGTTCTGGTGACAGGCAGAGTAAGTGATTACAATAATACCCTGATGCATGCTCAATAATCCAGGTAGAAAAATCTAAAAATACAAAGTACTTGGTCTCGTCTGTAGTTATCCCACAGAGATGAAACTGGGCTTCCACGTGCTGGAACCATGGCTCCAGTTGCCAGAACTCTGGAAGCTTAATAACTGCCGCAAACACAGCAGATGAAGCGGTGGCAGGAGACGAGTCAACGGTGGTTGGAGCAACGTCAGCCCGGCAAAAAACCTAGTCCAAAAACACGGCTGATGAAGAAGCAGCGTCAGCATCTGGTGAGTTCTCGTTCAAAAACATGTTCAGATGTTCGGGGTCACCAATGTGGAAGTCGGCAGAAAGAGACGAAAAATATTTTGAGTCTCGATTTATTCTCAACGTCTTCCAACATCAGGCTTAGGAGAAACAACTGAAATACAACCGTTGAACTGCTCTTTTTATATTCTGTCCCTTTCACAATAAGAGCACATTCTGACGTGAAATACATACATTAGCGTCCGCCACACGTTCATACATTTCTCATCTACACTGACACTGTATCTCCAACTCCCAATGTAGCCTATTTTATAGCAAGTGTAATGTAGTGGATGGGAGAAAGAGAATATATTTCAAACACAGCCCTTGGTTACTTAGGCCTTGTACACACGTAGCCTGGTGTTTGAAAAACGAATATCTGCGCAAAAAAAATATCTCTGTACATACATGTTTGGATATTTAAAATGTTCGTCTACATGTGCCTGTTTATTTTCACCACAGAGAGTTGTAAAGAATATGCTGAACCCATAGGTGGCAGTGTAGTGCAGTCACAACCCTTCAACAACTTCCTGTTATTTATTTTTATTTTTTCATTCGTTTGTGTGGACAGACCGCAAGGTTGAACTACTATTAAATACCGTGTTGGAGTGCAAAGTTAATAAAACGCAGGAAAATGTCGACTAGGAATCATGTCAGACTGGGAATCATGTCAGAGCAGGTATGTTGACATTTTAGCGCTTTTTTTGCCGAGCATTATGTGACGTCAGCGCCGTCCTTACAAAAAGAAGTATATTTAAGTATACTTCAAGTATACTTTTTAGGTACTTATGTGACTTGAAGTATACTTTTTAAGTACTTATCTGAAATATACTAAAAAGACGTTTATTTAAGTATACCAAGAGTATACTTATTTTATACTTTAACATAAGGCTGTGTACTAATCTTACTTGAAGTATACTTTTTAGGTACTTGTCTGAGATATACTAAAAATAAGTTTATTTAAGTGTACTATGAGTATACTCATTTTATACTTTAAAATAAGGCTGTGTACTTGAAGTTTAGTTATTATGAACTACATTAGATACTATTAAATAAAGTCCAGTTGATCCTGTATTGAACGCCTTTTTTGATTTGATCATGTCCTGGACGACTGAGAATCTTCACCAGCATACTATTAAGAATGCATTTTTAATACAGCTCAATCCTTTTTTATGTATTTTTTACAAATGTAATTACCTTATTATTTATTCAAGAATATCATTATATTGTTGTTGTTGTTGTTGTTGTTGTTGTTGTTGTTGTTGTTGTTGTTATTGAGCATGCATCAGGGTATTATTATTATCATCATCATCATCATTATCATCATCGTCATCATCATTATTATTATTAGTATCATTATTGAATTTTATTCTGCATTACTCCAGGCATGAGGTGAAACATTCATTTTCAGGTACTTGTGAAGTTATTTGCTTTCTGCCATTTTTCTGTATGTTGGTTTCCTTGACCAAACGTTATGATTGGATTGGGGGAAGTAGAACGTGATCACGTCCTAACCA
The DNA here is from genome assembly GCA_038048925.1 of Garcialebias charrua. NCBI lineage: Eukaryota > Metazoa > Chordata > Actinopteri > Cyprinodontiformes > Rivulidae > Garcialebias > Garcialebias charrua. Next base: position 7,560 of record JBBPBX010081640.1, on the reverse strand, counting down.
ATCAACGCGTCTCTTGTTTATCGGGGGAAGTAGCATGTGATCATATCCAACCAATCAACGCGACTCTTGCTTCGCGCGCCTCATTCAAATGTAGCTATTTCCTTTTCATCTGCCGGACAAGAAGGTCTTGTGTCGGACTCAGCGCTCGTAAAACTAGCTTTTTATTAGACGTCGACTGGTCTGGACGACGACTGGACATTCAGTTGGAAGTTGAAGGTAATCGGTTCTGTGTTGTTTATTTGCTAGATGTTTTAGCTTTTTTAACTTGTATTAACAAAACCTGCTGAGGCTAAAAGCTAAGCTAACGGTAAGCTAACAAGCTAAAACTGGTGTGTTACGTTGCCGAGGTAGATGAATTGAGGCAAGTAAAACATTGCAGGTTAGAATATGTTATTCTAGCATTTAAATAACCCATATATGCTACGAGTTTTTTTTTTTTTTGGGGGGGGGGGCTTGCTTCAAGTTCCTAGATGGTTTTTCAAAGAGACAAGGCCCCGCATCCACTTAAGCATGTTTGCGTCGCATCTCCGGTTAACACGCATGCGCTTACTAGCCAGCAGAACAATAATCGCAGCCAGGCTGAAATACTAATTTACTTGAAATACGTATTTCTGCAACATTACTGTTTTTGTGATTGCTACAGGCAGAAAACAAGAGGCTGAAGGAAAACTGTGATATTAGATCCTAGAGCATAACTTGTTTTTTTTAAAGGGAACCACAATTACTTTTAACATTAGACTTTAATTGATAAACTTTTATTTTAAGTATATTTTAACATGTGTATATTTTAACACATTAAAATATATTTTAAAAATTTACAAAATTATTGTTTATCACTCGTGAAACCTAGAGACCTATTTTAAGGAAATGTTTGATGTGAGCGTAATTACACTGATGATGGAATGGTGTAACATTGGAGTAATTTCTGTTTTTTTTTTTTTTTTTTTCATTCAGTCTACACCAAGGCAAAGTTCCCTGACACCACCATGCAAGATGTGCGAAGAGTCATAAGAAAAAAATGCAACAACATAAACTATGCCAAACAACTACCGGTGAAGTTTTTTTTTTCTCCCCCCCCCAAAGATGTGAAGATGCCTTCTGAAAAGGAAAGACTTCAGTTTCCAGTTGGAGACACTATTTTTGCTTTGTTTAAGCAAATGCACACATTTTTACATTGTGTTCTGGACTTTATGTTTACACCTTGAAATGCAAATGTGCACCTTTTCCTTTCAATTTTTAAAACTAGGAAGGGATTCATTTTAAACGCTGTTGTTTTGTAGACTGTTTTTATAAACTGTTTGAGCTGCACCTTAATTTTATATAAAAATATTGAAGTTCTCAAGACCTTGTTTTATGACTTTGTAAACACATCTTTCAGAATGCTTTAAAAAATAATTTTTAGCATATAAATAGTATTGTGCAAGTATTGCTAAGCAAACTTACAAGTGTAACCTAACAATTACAATGACAACATGGTATTCCATCCATCCATCCATCCATTTTCTTCCGCTTATCCGGGGTCGGGTCGCGGGGGTAGCAGCCTAAGTAGGGAGGCCCAGACTTCCCTCTCCCCAGCCACTTGGAGCAGCTCCTCTGGGGGAATCCCAAGGCGTTCCCAGGCCAGCCGAGAAACATAGTCCCTCCAGCGTGTCCTGGGTCTTCCTCTGGGTCTCCTCCCGGTGGGACATGCCCGGAACACCTCACCAGGGAGGCGTCCAGGAGGCATCCTAACCAGATGCCCGAGCCACCTCAACTGGCTCCTCTCGATGTGGAGAAGCAGCGGCTCTACTCCGAGTCCCTCCCGGATGACTGAGCTTCTCACCCTATCTCTAAGGGAGAGTCCAGACACCCTGCGGAGAAAACTCATTTCAGCCGCTTGTATCCGAGATCTCGTTCTTTCGGTCACAACCCAAAGCTCATGACCATAGATGAGGGTGGGAACGTAGATCGATCGGTAAATTGAGAGCTTTGCCTTTCGACTCAGCTCTCTCTTCACCACGACAGACCGGTACAGCGCCCGCTTCACTGCGGATGCTGCACCTATCCGCCTATCGATCTCACGCTCCAGTTTTCCCTCATTCGTGAACAAGACCCCGAGATACTTAAACTCCTCCACTTGGGGCAGGACCTCCTCCCCGACCCGGAGAGGGCATGCTACCCTTTTCCGGCTCAAGACCATGGCCTCGGATTTGGAGGAACTGATCCTCATCCCGGCCGCATCACACTCGGCTGCAAACCGCTCCAGCGAAAGCTGTAGATCACGATCTGATGAAGCCAATAGGACCACATCATCTGCAAAAAACAGAGAAGCGATTCTAAGGTCACCAAAACGGATCCTCTCAACACCTTGGCTGCGCCTAGAAATTCTGTCCATAAAAGTTATGAACAGAATCGGTGACAAAGGGCAACCTTGGCGGAGTCCAACTCTCACTAGAAACGAGCCTGACTTACTGCCGGCAATGCGGACCAAGCTCTGACACCGGTCGTACAGGGACCTAACAGCCCATATCAATGTGCCTGGTACCCCATACTCCTGGAGTACAACATGGTATTGGTTTTAGAAATTCAGAAATTTAACTTAAATGATAAACTAAACTGTAAACTAGAAGTAAATAACAAGTGCATTGGAAGTATATGAGAAAAAGTTTACCAGTGGTATACTTTAAGTATACTTCAATAAACTAAAATATGAACTTGAAGTACACTATAAGTACATTGGAAGTCTAATTAAAAGTGTACTACTAGTATACTTTAAGTATACTTCAATAAACTAAAATATGAACTTGAAGTACACTATAAGTACATTGGAAGTCTAATTAAAAGTGTACTACTAGTATACTTTAAGTTACTTGTTGTATACTTAAAGTATACTTATGATAACTAAATTATAAACTAGAAGTATATAGGAAAGTATACTAATAGTATACTTTTATAAACTAAAATTGTCCCAAATCAGTCTGAAAAAGTATTAAAATAAGTATACTTGTAGTATACTATAAGTACATAGTGTGGAGTATACCGGATATACTTATACTCAAGTATACTTACAAAAATGAACTTTAAGTATACTTCTTTTTGCTAAGGGCGCTCCGGCTGGAGCAGAAACCTCCGGTTCTGAAAGTCCACACGCAGACTCGAAAGCGGAGAATTCTCAAATCTCCACTTTGGTCAGAGTTTTTTTTATTATTTGTTTATAGTTACATAAACCGGAGTTCACGTGTGGATGAAAGGCCAAACCGCACGATAAACTGTTCGGTTTTACTGATATCCGGCTACGTGTGTACAGGGCCTTAAAGGATCTGTTGTTACCATGGCAATTACAGGCCAAGCTAAAGTCTGAGTCAAAAAAGAACAAATCAAAACACAACGTAAAAATTAAAAAAATATTAAAATATTTTATGTAATTTATTTTACATTGAAGGAATATTTTAATATCAGCACAATATGCAGTGTGTTCTGAACAACAAGAAGCACTTTAAACACTTTTCTGTTGTGAGGGCCATAAAGTCAATACATTTAAAAACAGTTATAAAAAGCAGGACAGAGTCCAAGTTTTAAAAGTAAACTTGGCCGAATTTCATTCCTAATACATTAAATGTGAAGAGAGACAGGGAGAAATTAAATATTGTAGATTTTGCAAATTTGAAACTTAGTAAAAGCTAAAATGCTGTTGACATGCTTGACTCGTGTTCTCCTGCTGTCCTCAGTGGCATGGAGCTTTGAGGCTCCAGAGGATAAACAGGATGTGTTTGCTGACAGAGCCTGTCCTGCCTTTCTGACCTTCAGAAACACTGCGTACCTGGCAGGAGTCACCGTGGAACTGTCTTGCCACTGCAAGCCTCAGGAGGTAATGCAACATAAATTAATATTTTGATGTTGGTTTCTGTAGAAAAGCTATGGACAACTAAAGAAATAGCATTTTCTGCAAAAATCAGGTTGAATGCTGAGTTATGAATGACTTGGATGAAATTTGTTGAAGAGGCTCATCCTGAGTTGTTAAACCTATATGCTTAAAATGGGAACACTAGCTAAAAAGCCAAACACTAGTTATTGTAGCATGCTAGTTAGAAACTATAAGTAGTAAATTACCAAGAGGAGCAAAATATTCACAATAAAACTAAAAACTGTACTCGGCTAAAGCTACAAATTTGTTCTTTTGATTGTTTTTTCTTTTGTTTCTGCATGAATGCACTGTTCAGGTTGTTTAAAAAAAGCTGGTTGCAGAGATGCAGAGTTGTAGTTTAAAATAAATCCATCTGTGTTTTATTTAAAACAATCACTTTTCATTTCACAACTTGTGAACTGAGTGTAAAAATAAATGTTCCCTTTATCATCTCCACCTACTGATTCTTTTTTTTTTTTCATTTACCCTTTATGTATACAGGTAGTCTCAATGAGTCACGAGAACTCATTTTCAAGAGAGACCTGTTTTTTGGGAGCAAATGGTGGGGGTTAAGGGCCTTGCTCAAGGGCCCAGAATGGCACAGACTAGGGTGGAGGCAGGTGTGGGTGTTTCATCTCTTTCACCCACATTTTTATGTTGCCAGTCTGGGGAGTTGAACCTGTGACTTGCCGATCACAGGCCCATCTTCTCTAACCTCTGCGCCACCACTCCCCAAAATTGTTCATCATTAATTTTGTTTTTGTGTGCTGCATGTTCAATTCAATTCAGTTTGTTTAGCACCAAGTCACAACAGAAGTAATGTCAGGGCACTGTACAAAAACATTCACATACATAAAAAAGCCAATTATTTGAGTTATCTATCTAAGGAAGCCCACAGATTGCGTTGAATCTTCACTTTGTCATGGTATCCCATCCTGAGCAAGCACAAAAGTAACAGTGGAAAGGAAAAACTCCCTCGTAACAGTTGATATTCTATTCGATTATCTAAAGTTCACATTTCACCATCTTCGCATTCATCGTATTGAGTTCTACATTTTTGCAATTTGGTTTGTGACATCATTAATGGATGGTGATGAGTCCCAAAGCGAGACAAGCTGATAACCACTGCTTTATGGCCTCATCAAAAATTATCTACATAACTTTATGTGACCTCAACACCTAGCTTAAGTACTTTGGTGTGGCTTGCGCCACTTCCTGCATGATTATCATACTTGGTAATATACCGTATTTTCCGCCCTACATGACACTCTGCCCTATAAGTCGCATCAGTCCATATTTGTCCAATAAAGTGGAAAAATCCATAAATATGTCGCTTCACTGTATACGTCCCATCTATTATGCATCACTGCTGATGCGCCCTGTTTGTTATGCGTTACCGCTGACAACCCGGAAATGTGGGCCAGCGTTGTGCCAAAAATCGATTGGTTGCCAAATGGCGGCCACAAAAGTGTGCACGTGAGGACTTTAACAAGAATTTAACAAGACTAACACTTAAAAACAATTATTTGTTTGCTCAAAATTATAGTAAATGTGTGTCTCAGTCTAACATTTGATTAATCAATGCACTTTGACAGTCAGATCTGCTCTATTTCAAAAGCTGATACGCATAAGTAAACACATGCATGAGTCACTGTGCAAATTTAACAAGATAAACACCTAAAAACAATTATTTGTTTGTTCAAAATTATAGAAAAGGTGTGTCTCAGTTGAACTATTCCTTAAAAATGCACTTTAATGGTTTAATCAGCTGAATTAAAAAAAATGTTTAGCTGCTGAGGTACTGCGAAGCACGCATGTGCAGATGGACGAGCAGCTGCATTTCTTTAAAATTTAATAAGATAACCACCTAAAAAAAATTGTTTGCTCGACATTATAGCAAGTGTGTGTCTCAGTTGAACTATTCCTTAAAAAAAATGCACTTTAATGGTCAAATCAGCTGAATTTCAAAAATAGTTTTGCTGCTGAGGTGCTCTGGGAGCACGCAGAGGGAGGGGAAAAAGGAGGAATTCTGCAGCTGCATTAAAAATTAACAAAATAAACACCTAAAGCTTGGATGTCTTTAAACTTCTTAAATTTTAATGAAAGGAAAAAAGAAGTGATGGTGTTTGGTCCTAGTGGTTCTTGTGAACCTTGCCCTGTTGATCTGGGCCCTCTGGCACCACATGTAAAGAAAACAGTTTCTAACTTGGGTTTTAAAATGGACAGAGATTTTAAATTAGATTCCCAGATTGGAGCGGTGGTCAACACCAGTTTTTATCACCTCAGACAGCTGCTAAGGTAAAGCCCATCCTCACAAAACAGCAGCTGGAAACAGTAATCCATGCCTTCATCACCTCTCAGCTGGATTACTGTAACGCTCTTTACCTTGGAGTCAGCCAGTCCTCCCTCAGACGTCTCCAGTTGGTCCAGAACGCTGCTGCTCGTCCTCTCACTGGAGTTCATAAGAGGGAGCACATCACCCCCACTCTGACCTCACCCCACTGGCTGCCTGTTCATTTTTAGATTATTTTATTTGTTTTTAAAAGTTTAAGTTTGGTCTTGCTCCATCCTACCTCTCTGAGCTGCTTCACCCATACTCTCCTGCTCGATGCCTCAGATCAGCTGATCAGCTGCTCCTGGAGGTGCCGAGGTCCAAACGGAGGCTCAGAGGAGACAGAACTTTTTCTGTTGCTGCTCCAAAACTGTGGAACGCTCTTCCATCAGACGAGCTCCTTCACTGTCCAGTTTTAAAACTCTTCTAAAAACACATTTTTACTCACTGGCTTTTAGCACAGACTGAATTTGTTCAGCACTAATTTTATTATTTTTATTGATCTTAATGTTTTAACAACTGTTTTATTGTTATGTGTTTAAATGTTCTTGATTTTATGTACAGCACTTTGTTGCAGCTGTGGCTGTTTTAAAGGGCTCTATCCACCTTATTCCTGAGGGTGTCACTGTAGGAGCCAAGATGGTGTAGTGGTTAGGGCGTTTGACTTGGGACCCGAAGGACGCGGGTTCGCGTCCCGGCCACTACACACCTTGGGGTGTCTATGAGTGCACACCTATTTCTCCAGCTCCCCAAGCGCTTTCTATGGCTGCTCACTGCACCACCTGGTAGGTGGTTGGGTTAAATGCAGAGACGAATTTCGTCTGTGTATGGGAAACATACGCAGATGACAGGAATAGACAATTATTATTATTATTATTAGAAGCGATTATGGGACTTACTTCCGTTTTGACCCCGGAAGTAGAATTTTTGCATTGGCTCCTCGTTGTTTACTTTCTAATCTGCGCGCATCGTAGAAGTTCTGTTAAAGTTCTGTTTTCTGTTATTTTGAGCTAATATTGTCACGAAGATGTCTTGTGGAGCTCGGGTACCTGTTGCGCTGTTCGTGGCTGTAAGAATAATCAGACGAAGCTGAATTTGTGGCTGCAACTAGTGTGTGTTGAACATGCTCCGAAAACAAAAACCTGCATCCTTCTTTGTGGCTGGGCTACGAGAAACCACCTGAAAAAAGACTCTGTATCCTCCAGAGGATCGAGAACACCAGGTATGATTTAAGAGACAGCTTTTAGTGTTATGATTTTATGTAGTCAGTGATTAAATGATACTAATATTTTCGTTCATAACTGGCAAATAAACACACGCACCTATATATGTATGCTGTGTGTGT
>JBBPBX010081639.1:0-15907 GCA_038048925.1 Garcialebias charrua | reverse complement strand
TTACTACAGTGGAGAATGTGGGTTTCAAACAAATGATGTCAGTCATCGACCACAGATACCAGCTCCCCAGCCGGAAATATTTTTCAAGCACAGCCATACCTGCACTTTATGGTGAAGTTAGAGAAAGGGTGGAGGAGCAACTCAAGTCTGTGTCAAAATTTTCCACTACATCTGACCTGTGGTCAAGCAGAACCTCAGAACCATACATGAGCCTGACAGTTCACTTTATTGACCAAGAGTGGAAACTGGTCAGCTTATGTCTCCAGACTGTCTATTTTCCTGAGGATCACACAGGCGAAACCATTGCAGCTGGACTGACAGATGCGCTCGCCTCCTGGGGACTCAGTGACGACCGCCAGGTCTGCATCACCACAGACAGCGGGACCAACATGATCAAAGCAGCTGAGCTGAACAACTGGACAAGACTACAGTGCTTTGGGCACCGACTGAACTCTGCAATCGGTAAGTTATACAGTTAAAATACACTTCAGTGTTACGTTATTTTGTTTATAATATGGTTTTATTACTAAAATCATCAAATACAACATGCTTCACACAAATAGGCTTACCTACAGCAATTTTATTTATTTATTTTGCATTTTAAGCTGGAACACTCAGTACATTATATTGTAGTAAAGTGTAATTTCTTCATCTAAAAAAGTTAAGTCAGGTCCTCTGGACAGGTTAAAAAACTAAAATAAATGTAGAAATGTTTTGTCTTCAGTCTGAGGAGCTGCTGTATTCAGTTCAGTCTTATAAAGCAGATAATTTGTTAAATTTGATTTTTTTTTTTTTTAACCTTTATACCTCACCTGAATTTCCCCAAATCAGATGTAATCAAATATGCTTAATCAGGAGAATTGTGATTTTTCTCTAAGAATAATATAAATAAACATTTGTTGAAATATAAATACAAATGTTTTATATTATATTATTTGCAATATCTTTTCTCTTTGTTTACAGAGAAAGTTAACCAAGACAAGCGAGTGGACAGAGCAGTTGGGGTCTGTAAAAAGGTGGTGGCTGCCTTCTCCTACTCTTGGAAAAAGAAACGGGACCTTGCAGCTGCTCAGGAGGAGTTCCACTTGCCAAAGCACAAGCTCATCACTGAAACACCAACAAGATGGGGCTCCCGTCAACAAATGGTGAAGCGGGTCCTGGAGCAGAAAAGGGCCATCACAGAGGTCCTCTCAAAGGACAAGAAGACCAGGTCACTGGTTCCTACGTGGCAAGATGTGGACGTTTTAGAGTCTATAGATGCAGCTCTAAGCCCACTCCTTGAATTCACTGATGCCTTGTCTGGTGAGTCCTACGTCAGTGTGTCACTATTAAAACCAGTGATGCATCTCTTCAACACTTCCATCTTGAAAGAAGCAGAGGATGACACAGAGCTCACAAAAAGCATTAAGTCAACAGTGATGGGATACCTCAAAGACAAGTACAAGGATCCAGCCATGGATGAGCTACTTGACATGGCATGCCTCGTTGACCCAAGATTCAAGCTCGAGTACACTCAGGAGGAGAAGAAAGAGTACATCAAGGAGAGGGCTGTGCTGGAGATGTTGAAGGGAGACAGAGCTGTTGTGGTTGGAGAAGCATCCAAAGACAATGACGATGTTTCTGCAGCAGGCCCTCCACCTAAGAAAGCAAAGAAGCCTCTGTCTAGCTTTTTTTCAAAGAGGCCCACGCCCACCACTTCCGACACAAGAGGCTTGAGTGCAAAGCAGGTAGTTGAGAGGGAGCTCAGCAGCTACCTTTTGTCTCCAAGTGCTGACGATGACTCAAATCCTCTGGACTGGTGGAAGCTCTATGAAAAGAACTTCCCCACAGTAAGCCAACTGGCAAAACATTACTTGTGCATTCCGGCCACAAGTTCCCCATCTGAGAGGGTTTTCAGTACAGGTGTGTTACATATCCTGAGGAAGCTGCCAATGCTGACACCTTTTAGTTCTTATGTATGTTTACTGCAGTCATGCTTTTGTGTGGTTAATTAGTCTGATTGTGATCAGGCTTGTGTGTGTTCAGCCAGGAACACCTGAGAGCCACGCCTATATATACTTCAAGTTGACTGTGCTTGAATGCGGAGTGTTGTGAGCTCAGAGGAGGTTGCTTTTGCTGAGCTGTTTGAGTACTGTATGGTACTGTGTGGGGGTGTTCTCCGCCCACCCCTGTCTTGAAGTCTGATCTTCTGTTTAGAAGGTTCTGGGTGAGTCATTACTAGCTCATGTTTGGTCTTGACTGCTAGATGCACTTAAAGAGTGGCTACTAGCTCATGTTTGGTCTTGACTGCTAGTTGCATTTGTGTCAGCTCATTTGCTTGTGGAGTTTGACTGTGCTTACTGCACTTAGGAATGTTTGCTCACCTTTTGACTTTTGTTGTGCTTAGTGCACTGGGTAGCTGAAGGCTGCATTGATGACATTAGGATCCTGCTAATGCTAATGATAATTGATATCAGAGATGCTGACCTGTGTGGTTAGTTTAAGTTGGTTTAACCAGGACCATTTTTGAGCTTGGAGCTGTTTGGAGCATTTTTGGAGTTTGGAGCTGTTTGGAGTTTTTTGTTTGTTTGCCTAATGACAGAGTGAGATCGGTAGTCCAGTTATATCGTTTTTCTTTTACCCCTAGGGTCCCCTTTTGGTCAGGTAGTCCGTCTCCAGATAGGCTGCGACGGCCCTGTTTATGGGTTGGGCTGATGCTGGGGACGTTATATTCTTTTTGGCTGACTCACTCTCGTCCACCATTTTTTTGCACTTTGTCTAATCTTTGCTTTTCCTGACCCTGTGCCAGAAGACGGTGCACTCCGCACCTGGAGGGAGGAGTCGGGGAGTTTTCCAATAAAGCTTTTTAATTTATCTTCTGCCTCCTTGTGTCTTGTGTCCCGTTTATGTGTTCGGCCTGAGCCAGCCGTAACATATATTGGGCGCCTCGTCCGGGATCTTGAATCCTTTTTGAATCCTTGTCTGGATCTTGGATCCTTCTTCTCCTTTTGCTCCTTGTCTGGATCTTGAATCTTTTTGAGCCCCTGTCTGCATTTTTTTTGCTCCTTTTTGAGTCCTTGTATGCATTTTTGAGCCCGCGTTTGGATCTTTGAGCTGTTGTGATCCTTGTTGGGTTAATTAAATAAACCTGCTGATGGTTTGACTCGTTGGCGGGTCCAGTGCTGTGTGTGTGTGGTGGTGCGTTCACGTACTGCTGGGACATTAGTATTTACACAGTTCGTTTCCTGTGTTTATCATGGAGGACTTCGATTTACACAGTTTTGTGGAACGACCTACAGTAGAGGTTTTGGCTAGCTGTACTAAAGAGCAACTTTTGTGCATAGCGGATTATTATGAAGTGACGTTAGATAAACGTTCAAAAAGAGACACTGTGGAAAACGAGTTAACTGCCGAGTTAATGCAACGCAGTGTTTTTTCTGCTGTGACGTCACCGAAAGACCCAGATCGCTTTCCGTACCGTTTTCAGGAACAACTACGTTTAAAAGAGATTGAACGAGACTTAGTACTTGAGCAACAGAAACGGGAACATGAGAAGGAAGTAACGTTACAGAAAATTATGTTAGAACAACGGAGAATGGAGTTAGACGCGGAAATACGTCTGAAAGAGCTGGAACGTGGATCTGCTCCGTTTCCTGTTCGAGAATTTGACGTGAGTAGAAATGTTTCTTTAGTACCTCCGTTCAATGAAAAAGACGTAGATAAGTATTTTATCATGTTTGAAAGAGCAGCAAGTACTTTGAAGTGGCCAGAAACTGTTTGGCCCATATTGTTACAGAGTGTGCTAAAAGGGAAAGCACAAGATGCTTATGCATCTCTTTCTGCACTTGATAGTGGTGTCTATGCTAACGTAAAAAAAGCAATCCTGCGTGCATATGAGCTAGTTCCGGAAGCATACCGGCAGAAGTTTAGAAAATGTAAGAAAGTAGATAATCAGTCTTATGCTGATTATGTCAGGGAAAAGGAACTACTTTTTGATCGCTGGTGTACTGCGAGTGCAGTGACTGATTTTGACCAGCTGAAGCAGCTAATATTGTTGGAAGATTTCAAATTAAGTTTACCAGACAGAGTAACCACGTATTTAAATGAACATAAAGTGTCTGACGTTTCTAAAGCTGCAATCTTAGTGGATGAGTACATGCTGACGCATAAAATACACTTTGAACGTTCAAGCTTTGATAAAACTCGAAGCCCTAGTCATGTTAAGACCAGTTTTGATTCCTCTCAACCTTTTAGATACAGATCTAATGGAAATGGTAATGGTAAATTTAGAGGGCCTGTTGTTCCTCACAGAGACCGTGATGTAACTGCAGAACGACGTGAAAGTGATGTGAAAGAACCAGTAAGATGCTACTACTGCAAACAGGAAGGGCATGTAACTAGAACCTGTCCTAAGTTACATAAAAAAGAACCAAAACCTGTAGCTGCAGTTAAAAGGCTAGATCAGTCATTTTCATCTGCGACAAAAAACTGTGAACGTGATGGATTCAAACCTTTTATAATGGAAGGGTTTATATCTACATCTCCATCAGGAAGGATGATACCTGTTAAAATACTCAGAGACACAGCCGCTTCACAGTCATTCATTTTGGACAATATTTTACCTCGAGATGAAGTTATTGAGATGGAAGCTGGAGTTCCCATTTGTGGTTTTAACATGCAGGAAGTTAACGTTCCTTTATGTAGGATAGTGGTTCAGTCAGAGTTGTGTTCAGGAGACGCTGTGGTAGGACTGCGTCCAAACTTTCCTATAAAAGGCATCTCCATGATTATGGGTAACGACTTGGCTGGAGGTCGCGTTTTAGTCACTCCAGAGGTGACTCCTGTTCCAGTGATGTCCCCTCAATTAGATAACTTAGCTCGCACATTTCCTAATGTTTTCACCTCTTGTGCAGTTACTCGTGCAGCTCTTAAACGACAACAGGAGGAGGAGAAAGCTGAAGAAGTTGAGCTGAGTGACAGTTTTTTCAGTTCTGAGACTGACCAGAGCTCAGGAAGCTCAGAGAACACTTTAGAGGGAGTAAGACTCTCATGGTCTAGGGAACAGTTAATTACTCTTCAGAAGAGCGATGTTAGTTTAACATCATGTTTTATTGATACAGAACCTGACAAACCTGACACACTGAGTAATGGTTACTACTTTAATGATGGCATTTTGATGCGTAAATGGACTCCTTTGACAGCCTCTCCTACTGAAGAGTGGCGTAGTGTAGAACAGATTGTTCTCCCTACTCTGTATCGTCCAGAAGTTTTACGTTTGGCACACGACAGTCCCTTAGCAGGTCACCTCGGTATCAGGAAAACATACGACCGTGTGTTACGTCATTTTTTTTGGCCAGGTTTAAAGAAAGATATCGTACTTCATTGCAAATCATGCCATTTTTGTCAGATAGCTGGAAAACCGAACCAGACAGTCCCACCTGCTCCTCTTTTTCCTATCCCGGCTATTGCTGAGCCTTTCGAGAGAGTTATAGTGGATTGTGTAGGACCACTCCCCAGAACAAAGGCTGGAAACAAGTACTTAGTTACTGTGATGTGCGCCTCCACTCGTTTCCCAGAAGTTTTTCCTGTAAGAAAAATAACAACCCCAGTGGTGGTAAAGGTGTTAACCAGGTTTTTCTCGTTGTTTGGGTTACCACGGGTGGTGCAGACTGACCAAGGCAGCAATTTCATGTCAAGAGTGTTTTCACAGGTCATGAAACAGTTAAACATCCAGCATACCTGTTCGGCTGCATATCATCCAGAAAGCCAGGGTGCCCTTGAACGATTTCATCAAACATTAAAAACCATGCTGCGTACCTACTGTCTAGAATTCAATAAAGATTGGGATGAGGGAGTGCATCTCCAGATGTTTGCTATACGGGAAGTAGTTCAAGAGAGTTTGGGTTTCAGTCCAGCTGAATTGGTTTTTGCACATGAAGTTCGTGGTCCCTTAAGGCTGTTAAAAGAAAAGTGGATATGTGAGAAGTCTGACAAGAATTTGTTAGACTATGTAAGTGACTTCCGCTTCAAACTAGTACGTGCTTGTGAAATAGCTAAAACTAACTTACAGACGGCACAAGCTAAAATGAAATCCCTGTTTGATCAAAAAGCTGTAGCACGAGTGTTTCAACAAGGTGACAAAGTGTTAGTACTACTTCCTATTCCTGGTAGTAGCTTACAGGCCCGTTATAGTGGACCTTATGTCGTTCAGAAAAAGCTAAATGATCGTGACTATTTGGTTTCTACTCCAGATAGGAGGCGTACTTCTCGTCTTTGCCACATCAACATGTTGAAACCATACATTGAGAGGGTTAGCGTGTTAGCTGTTCCCCTCTGTGATGACCCAAGAGTAGCCGAAGATGTAGAGCCCCAAAAGGAGCTCTCCAGTGCTGACCAGGAGGTGGACAGTTCCCCTTCTGCCATTCTTGAAGGCAAGCTCTTAAATTCACAATATCTACAGAATCTACAGTTGTTGTTCTCCCACCTGGATGATAATAAAAGGGATGAACTAAGACAACTGATATTTGCTAATGAGTGTTTATTCTCTGATGTCCCTTCTAGAACGGATATCATAAAACATGATATCGATGTGGGTGAAACAAAACCTATAAAACAACATCCTTATAGAGTGAATCCAGAAAAACGCTTACGCATGAACAAACAAGTGCAGTACATGCTGAACAATGGCTTGGCCATACCCAGTACTAGTGCTTGGAGTTCACCTTGTTTGTTGATAGTCAAACATGGCGGTGATGATCGGTTTTGCACCGATTTTAGAAAAGTAAATGCTGTAACCAAGCCAGATTGTTATCCTCTCCCTAGAATCGAGGATTGTGTCGATCATGTGGGCGCTGCACGCTTTGTAACCACTTTGGACTTATTGAAAGGTTATTGGCAGGTGCCATTAACTGAACGAGGTCAGGAGGTCTCTGCTTTTGTTACCCCTGATAGTTTTCTTGAGTACACAGTTATGGCTTTTGGTATGCGTAACGCTCCTGCTACTTTCCAAAGACTAATGAACATAGTTTTGTCTGAGTTACCCTTTTGTGAAGCATACTTAGATGATGTGGTGGTGTTCTCAGATACTTGGGAAGATCACTTGAAACACCTACAAACTGTTTTCACACGTCTGACAGAAGCTAACTTGACAATTAACCTAGCTAAGTGTCAGTTTGGGCACGGAACTGTGACCTATTTAGGTAAACGTGTTGGAAGTGGTCAAGTACGTCCAGTTGAGGCAAAAGTGGAAGCAATATTGTCTGTCCCAATACCTTCCACCCGGACGGAGCTGAGGCGTTATCTAGCCATGGTGGGGTACTACAGAGGGTTCTGTAAGAACTTCTCTGCTGTAGCTGCTCCTCTAACAGATCTCCTCAGCCCTAAAACGCCTTTCATCTGGTCTGAGAGGTGCCAAGAAGCGTTTGATCAAACAAAAACGTTGTTAACTAAGGCTCCAGTGCTAGCTGCACCAAAATTCGATGTCCCTTTTAAACTGGCTGTAGATGCTTGTGACTCTGGAGTAGGAGCTGTTCTTCTTCAGGAAGGAACAGACGGAGTGGAACACCCAGTTTCCTATTACTCCCGGAAGTTGAACAAACATCAAAAAGGGTACTCGACCATAGAAAAGGAAGCCTTGGCTTTGATCTTGGCACTAGAGCATTTTGAAGTGTACATTGGAGGATCTTGCGATCCCATTATTGTATACACTGACCACAACCCCCTTACTTTTTTGCATCGGATGTGTAATAAAAATCGACGTTTAATGAGCTGGTCTTTGCGACTGCAGCCTTTTAACCTCTCCATATTACACATTAGAGGAAAGGACAACGTTATAGCCGATGCCCTCTCTCGTTTTTGAATACTCTGCCCTAACTTGTTTTTTGTATGTTGTTATGTAGCCGGTGTCCTCACAAGACTACATTTTTCCCCCATACAAAAACACTGGTGGTGGAGGTGTTACATATCCTGAGGAAGCTGCCAATGCTGACACCTTTTAGTTCTTATGTATGTTGACTGCAGTCATGCTTTTGTGTGGTTAATTAGTCTGATTGTGATCAGGCTTGTGTGTGTTCAGCCAGGAACACCTGAGAGCCACGCCTATATATACTTCAAGTTGACTGTGCTTGAATGCGGAGTGTTGTGAGCTCAGAGGAGGTTGCTTTTGCTGAGCTGTTTGAGTACTGTATGGTACTGTGTGGGGGTGTTCTCCGCCCACCCCTGTCTTGAAGTCTGATCTTCTGTTTAGAAGGTTCTGGGTGAGTCATTACTAGCTCATGTTTGGTCTTGACTGCTAGATGCACTTAAAGAGTGGCTACTAGCTCATGTTTGGTCTTGACTGCTAGTTGCATTTGTGTCAGCTCATTTGCTTGTGGAGTTTGACTGTGCTTACTGCACTTAGGAATGTTTGCTCACCTTTTGACTTTTGTTGTGCTTAGTGCACTGGGTAGCTGAAGGCTGCATTGATGACATTAGGATCCTGCTAATGCTAATGATAATTGATATCAGAGATGCTGACCTGTGTGGTTAGTTTAAGTTGGTTTAACCAGGACCATTTTTGAGCTTGGAGCTGTTTGGAGCATTTTTGGAGTTTGGAGCTGTTTGGAGTTTTTTGTTTGTTTGCCTAATGACAGAGTGAGATCGGTAGTCCAGTTATATCGTTTTTCTTTTACCCCTAGGGTCCCCTTTTGGTCAGGTAGTCCGTCTCCAGATAGGCTGCGACGGCCCTGTTTATGGGTTGGGCTGATGCTGGGGACGTTATATTCTTTTTGGCTGACTCACTCTCGTCCACCATTTTTTTGCACTTTGTCTAATCTTTGCTTTTCCTGACCCTGTGCCAGAAGACGGTGCACTCCGCACCTGGAGGGAGGAGTCGGGGAGTTTTCCAATAAAGCTTTTTAATTTATCTTCTGCCTCCTTGTGTCTTGTGTCCCGTTTATGTGTTCGGCCTGAGCCAGCCGTAACAAGGTGGCAACATCGTCACTTGCAAAAGGGCATCTTTGAAGCCAGATAATGTAGACCAGCTTGTATTTCTTGCCAGAAACCTCTAGAGCACAGGTGCCAAACTCCAGGCCTCGAGGGCCAGAGTCCTGAAACTTTTAGATGTGTGTCTGATGCTACACAGCTGAATCAAATAAGGAGGTCATTAGCAGGACTTTGGAGAACTTGACTGCACTGAGAAGCTAATTCAGTCATATGATTCAACTGTGTGGCATCAGAGAGAGATGCTCTAGAGCTTGTCATGTATCATCACTCAACAATTTGTGTTTGTTGTTACTCTACCTGAAGATGTTAGACCTGTATGCCACTATGATTGGTGATAAGTGCTGCTGATTATACATGATGCTGATCTTGCACATGTATTTACACAGGCTCATGTTCATGCTGCTGTTGATGTTCTGCATATTGTTTTGCACTACTAGTGTTTAGTGTATTTCTTAGTTTATATTTTTATTACTGTTTCTTTTTACAATTTATATTTTTGCTATTGTTGGGCCCTGCTCTAGAGCTTGTCATGTATCATCACTCAACAATTTGTGTTTGTTGTTACTCTACCTCTGAAGATGTTAGACCTGTAATGCCACTATGATTGGTGATAAGTGCTGCTGATTATACATGATGCTGATCTTGCACATGTATTTACACAGGCTCATGTTCATGCTGCTGTTGATGTTCTGCAATCTGCATATTGTTTTGCACTACTACTGTTTAGTGTATTTCTTAGTTTATATTTTTATTACTGTTTCTTTTTACAATTTATATTTTTGCTATTGTTGGGCCCTGCTCTAGAGCTTGTCATGTATCATCACTCAACAATTTGTGTTTGTTGTTACTCTACCTCTGAAGATGTTAGACCTGTAATGCCACTATGATTGGTGATAAGTGCTGCAGCTGATTATACATGATGCTGCTGATCTTGCACATGTATTTACACAGGCTCATGTTCATGTTGCTGTTGATGTTCTGCAATCTGCATATTGTTTTGCACTACTAGTGTTTAGTGTATTTCTTAGTTTATATTTTTATTACAGTTTCTTTTTACAATTTTTATTTTTGCTATTGTTGGGTGTAACTGGGACCCTGGCCTGACTTGAACATGACATACTCTGTCTTTTTTCTGTTAATTGCAGCAATTCTGAGCATTTTTATTTTTTAGCCTGGCTGAATCAGCTTTGTTTAAATCAGTAAGAATAACAGAATAAGCCTATGTTGTTTACAGTTAAAACTACTGTACTGTATTACTATTGACAAAGTTGAGAGTTTTATGTTTATTTGATGGTGATTTCAATGTTCTTTGAAGGCTAAATACAAATAAAAGGTTAAACTGAATTTATTTGTACATTTTGTAGTTTTTCTGAAGCTTTTATATTGTTTATATCGATATCGAATTATATCGATATCGACCGAAATTAAGACATATATCGTGATAACAATTTTGGCCATATCGTCCAGCCCTACTTTCTCCTTTGCTATTATCAGTTCTTGAGGAATCACTGGCCACACAATTATTGCCATTATCTATGCGTCAAGCTGTAATTTCATTGCTTTTAAAGAAGGATAAAGAATCTCTGAGCTGCAGTTCATATCGCCCGATATCGCTCTTAAACACTGATGCAAAAATTCTTGCAAAGATGTTGGCGAATCGACTCGAACAGATCATCCCTACAATTGTCTCACCTGACCAGACTGGCTTTGTTAAAAATCGTCATTCCTTCTCTAACATCAGACGGTTGTTTAATGTATTGTACTCCTCCGCCCCACCCGGTCACAACTGTGATGAGATTATAATCTCACTGGATGCTGAGAAAGCGTTTGACCGGGTGGAGTGGAACTATCTTTTCAAGACTTTAGAGATGTTTAATCTTGGTCCTAAATTTGTCTCATGGGTGAAGCTGATATATACCATGCCAATGGCAGCTGTACGTACCAACAGTAATCTATCCAGCTATTTTGAATTGAAACGCGGTACGAGACAGGGATGCCCACTTTCACCACTTTTATTTGCGATCGCGATTGAACCACTTGCAGTGGCTTTGAGGAATAGTACAGAAATTAAAGGTATCAACCGGTTTGACACTGAACATAAGGTTTCCCTATATGCTGATGATACACTTCTTTATATATCAGATCCCTTGTCTAGTATCCCTGAGTTACTTATTTTACTTAAAAAATTTGGAAACATATCCGGCTATAAGGTTAACCTTCAAAAAAGTGAATTGATGCCTGTGACCCCAATAGAGGAGCAGCATATGGGTCCAGTTCCTTTCAAAATTAGTTCTGTTAAATTTAAATACCTTGGTATTTGGATTACTCACAGCCACAAAGATCTCTATAAAGCAAACTATCTGCCTCTTCTGGTGAAACTTAGGAAAGACATTGCTACATGGACATCCTTGCCTCTATCCCTTGGGGGCAGGATCAATGTGATCAAGATGGCAATATTACCCAAATTACTCTCAAATTGCTCCTAAAAGCACCCTGCAGATGTTGGATGTGGTCTATCATGGTGCACTAAGATTCATAACTGGTTGTGATTATCGTACCCACCACTGCACCCTGTATTCACTGGTTAACTGGACATCATTAACCTCACGCAGACTCTTCCACTGGTACATTTTCATCTTTAAATCACTTCTTGGTCTACTGCCCTCATACATCTCCTCCTACATGTCTTTGCGTGAGTGCAGCTACAGTGTGCGCTCTCAGGACATGATTACCTGCAGTGTTCCGTCAGTGAGGACTGAACTTGGAAAAAGGGCCTTCTCCTACTCTGCTCCTGCTTCATGGAATATCTTACAAAAAGATCTGAAGCTCTCGGCCCTGACCTCCCTAAATGGTTTTCAGAATCTGTTGGAATCCTGGCAAAAACCAATGCAGATTTGTTCCTGTCTTTGATTTTATACGTCTACCTTATAATGTTTTGCTAGTTTTTTGATACTTTGTTAAAAAAAAAAAAAAAAATCTTTTGTTTTTTTCTCTCTTTTTGTTTTCTATTGTTTATTGTTTGTTTGTTTATTGTTTAATGAAATTCTATCACTGCTGTTCATTGTTCTTTAGTTTTAGCAGGTCGCTTTCGTAAATGAGCCCATGAGGTTCAAAAGATTTACCTGACTAAATAAAGGTTGAATGAACTCTATTTATTTCAGAACATACCAGTTTTCCTCACCAGGACTTTCTTCTCCAATCTAAATAGTGAATTGTCATCATTTATTTGGAATAAAAAGCATCCACGAATAGGCAGTAAGATGCTGCAGATACCCTGTGGTCTGGGTGGTTTGTCACTCCCTAATTTTTTATATTATTACTGGGCGGCTAATATCAGAGCTTTACTGTATTGGTTGAGAGAGGATAATCCGGCCCCTACCTGGGTGACCTTAGAGAGGAATTCAATCACATCTAGCTCCCCCTCTGCTTTAGTCTGCTCCCAGTTACCGTTCAATAAACCAGTTTCAACCTATACTTCTAATCCAGTGGTAACTCACACAATAAAAATCTGGAATCAGTGCAGGAGATTTTTTAATAAGACAGAATTATCATTTTATGCTCCAATATCAAATAATCACATGTTTGCTCCCTCAATAATAGACTCTGCTTTCAATATTTGGGGCTCAAAAGGAATAAATTCTCTATATGATCTTTATATAGACAATAAATTTGCCTCATTTGAACAGCTAACACAGAAATTTGACATCCACAAGTCACAGTTTTTCAGGTATTTACAATTGAGACATTTTGTAATGTCAAACTCTGGATGCTTTCCTCTACGTCCTCCTGTTTCTCTTTTAGATGAAATTCTGATGTGTAAGTCAGTAACAAAAAGTTCTATGAGTAAAGTTTATTCCTTGCTCAGCTCATATAATGATACCAATTTAGACACGTTGAAGTGTAAGTGGGAGACGGACTTGGAGGAATCCATTTCGGACACAGTATGGCAAAAAATTATTGAAAATATCTATTCATCCTCAATATGTTTGAACCATGTTGTACTTCAATTCAAGGTAGTACATCGTTTACATTGGTCTAAGGACAGATTAAGTAAATTCAAAAAGGACCTCGACCCGACGTGTGATCGTTGCAAACAATCTTCAGCCACACTTCTACACACATTCTGGACTTGTCCAAAGTTACATGTTTACTGGCAAGGCATCTTTGATACTCTTTCAGGAGTATTTGGACAGAATGTTCACCCATCACCATTCATCTCTCTCTTTGGGGTGGCTGCAGCAGAGACTTCCTTCAGCAAAAATCAGAGGACTGTGTTAGCCTTCTGCTCTCTACTGGCTAGAAGACTTATTCTTCTTCGATGGAAGGATCCACATCCTCCAGTATATGGACACTGGTTAAGAGAGGTCATGTCTTTCATCCATTTGGAGAAGATAAGATACACTGTTAGAGGATCTGTAAACGCGTTTTATGATATCTGGCAGCCATTTATAGCTTATGTTGAAAATATTTCAGCAGATAAATTTGTGTAAAGGCTAAAGGTTGTCTCCTTTTACAAACTTGTGCTTTGTATTGATTGATGTCTGAATAATAGGTGGATACTTGTTGGGGTAGTGGATCCGGTATAGGAGGGGAGGGGAGGGGGGGGGTTTGCTGTGTGTATGTTTGTTAGTTGTTTGTCTTACATAAAAAATAATAAAAAAACTTTGTTCAAAAAAAACTTAAATTAATTAATAATTTAAGTTGGTTTCAGTGTGAGATCTTCATATTAATATTGTTGTGTTAGAAAACGGCATTGATAACAAATTGATTTTAATTTAAATACTTTAATCCGTTAGTCATTATTGCATTTAAAATTATAATTCGACTTCAAACAGAACCTATTGTCAAGAACAATTGTGGTGCGAGACTTTTTTAAACCCTAAATATTTTCTAAATAACGAAATATGAAGTTATTAGTGAAGAAAATCCGTCTGGATGACAGCAGACCGACTGCTCGTAAAATATACGACAGGTCCGGACCACTCGTAAATTTTGTTCGTATCTGAAAAAAATCTTAGGATACGAAAACATTGTTGAATGCCACAAATGATCCTAAATCACTCGTACGCACAGTTTAAGAACGAATCTGTGCGTACGAACGGTTCGTGCATGAGGCCCATTGTCCAGATTTAAAACTAGGCTTAAGACTTTCCTTTTTTTAAAAATAAATCCTATAGTTATAGTTATAGTCGGCTTGGGTTTCCTGAGCTATCCCTTAGTTATGCCGCTATAGGCTTAGACTGCCGGAGGACAAACTGAACACACTTTTTCACTCTGCTACTGTCTTTACTTACTTTACCTATTTGTAATTATTTTTTCTATCATAACGTGTTTTTTGTCTTTCAGATACACCTGGACCTACATCCGGACCGACCATTCTGTGTTCATTTGTCTCTCCTCTCTGTCATCTCAAACCCAGACAGTCAAAGCAGATGACCACTTGTCCTGAGCCTGGTTCTGATGGAGGTTTCTTCCTTTTAAAAGGGAGTTTTTCCTTTCCACTGTTGCCTTTGTGTGGTCCATGTCCAAAACACATCACTGATTACAGGACACATGTCCAATTATTTTATTAAATTTGTTAGTAGTACCATCATGTTCGGCAAAGCCACTTTATTAGTTTATCCAAAATCCAGAAATTGAAATTATTTTCGCTTTTTTCCACGTCCGGTTGTCTCAGTGAACTTTCTCTACAAAAAGGGCTCAAACTAATTTGTCCACATCTGTATTTCTCTGCCACACCTCTCCAGATCTTCTGACCTTCTCTTTACTTCATCAGTGCTCTCACACCACTCCTTCCCACTGATCATCACCTGGTTTTAACAGGTTTCTTCTAAGCAATTATTTGAGGTTATATTGTTATAGAGGAAATCAGAGTATGTCTTAATTGGTCCTTCTAGGCAGCTGATTAGCTCTGATGGCATGAGCTCCCACTGTGACGTGAATGACGGAGAGGAAATGACCACGTCCCGTCCTCCTCACACCCCCCAACAAGCAAAAACTGTTTGACCCACCGAGTTGCCCCATTCTCTGCTCAAAAAGACAATGGGTCTGGTATGTTTAAAATAGACTCCTTCACAGCGGGAGGGACAAAAGTGCAGCAGCAGCTGTCCCGAAGTGCAGCTTCAGCAGAAGATATCCGCTTGAACAGATTTCAGAGGTTCTGTGAGCAAAGGTAGCATCCCGTGAGCAGATGAAATTATGACGTCCAAAAAACAATTATTTTTTCAGTTCACGTAACGACAAGCATGCAAAATGTTGGCTCTGAACTTGCAATAGAAAAGAAAATGTATGTAAGGGTTAATGTGCCATGAAGGTTCCCACCACGTTCTCTGAGGTCAGCGGACCAGTTACTTCTCACAGTTCCAGGAACTTGTCATAAACGCAGAGGTGACAGGGCCTTCTCTGTAGCAGGACCAAGACTCTGGAATGAGTTACCTCTGCTCGTCAGACAGGCTCTCTCGGGTTTTAAATCCCGTTGAAAGACCCATTACTATTCTGTTGCTTTCAACACCAGATGATCTGTGTTTGGTCGTTATATTTATTATCTGCAATGATTTTATGTCTATATTCTTTTTTTTACTTCATTTTGTATGTTGCCTACGTGTTGCCTGTTGTTTGTTTGTACAGCACTTTGGTTGGCCTTGTTGCTGTTTTAAGTGCTCTATTTAAAAAATGGTATGGTACAGAATATAGTGGTGCAGGAAAAAAAAATTGATTTTTTAAAAGAATCTAGATTCTTAGTCCTGACGATTCAGAATCGATTCTAAAAGCCCCAAAATCAATTATTTTTTTATTTTTTTACATTAATAATTCAATAATTAATTCAATTTATAACGCACTTTTCATTACTGAAAATCTCAAAGTGCTACACATATATTGAATGCTACACACATTCATAAACCGGTGGCGGCAGACTACCATGCAAGGTGTTTTCCAGTCCTACCTA
>JBBPBX010081638.1:0-10708 GCA_038048925.1 Garcialebias charrua | reverse complement strand
TTTTCATCTAAAAACTACTTTTGAGTGCATAAAAATGATCGGAAACGTGTGTTTATATGCTTAACTAGCTAACTGTAGTGAAAAAACACATGAAAACTCAGTATTTTTTTCGTTTTTTCCAAAAATGTGCAGCTCGTAAGTCTGGAACCTCGCAGATCAGAGCGCTCGTAAATCGGGGACTACCTGTATATATATATATATATATATATATATATATATATATATATATATATATATATATATATATATATATATATATATATATATATATATATATATATATTTATGGCAGTTTGTCCTATTTTAAGACAACATTTGTGACCTTTTGATGCTCTGTGAACTTTCCTCCTTTACCAGTTTCTCACAACTGGAGTTTTTTTTTTAGTTCATATTCAAAAGAAAGACAATTCAGAACTGTAGTTTTTATGAAAATGTGATATGATACATTTTGGTTATAAATGCCCAAACACATTAAAGACTGATGTTGCTCGTCCTTGCACACTTCAATCTTTAAAGAGGCTTTCACTGTCTGTTCACAATATTTTTAGTAGTGTTGTAAATATTAACTGGATTTGACAGCAGAGTAGGAATTAACAAAATCTACTCACGGTTGTAATATTTAAATAGACCTGCTACAACACAGTCTTTAAAGTAGCTTACTATGACGTCCTGCTGCGTTTCTGATAAATTCCCAGCTCCCCCTGTTTCATTGTAGAAAAGCATCGTTTTTGGGCGATATAATTTGCCGAACCAGAGCAGCCAGTCTAATTTGTTGAGAAATAATGAGCTGAGAAAAAAGGGATTATTTTATAAAGAGAAAAGTTAAAACATGACACCATGAGTGGAAGTGGACTGAATACCAACTCGCTGAACCAGAGTTAAGCTCAGTGAGTTGACTGAACAATTTCACACAGAAGTGGTTGGGGAACTGTAAACTTTCTGGATTTAGACATTGTGGAATAAATCAGTGAGGAGACAGAGTTGCATGGCTGAAGCCTGAGGATCACCACGGCCTGTCTTCTCTCTATCAGCATTCATCAGTTAGCATGTTAAACTTTTTTCAGATTAAACTGTGGTTAAGACAAATTCACATATTTTAAGGGAGCTCTGTGGAAAGGTTATGAACAGTTATCATCTTACCTGCTGTAGATAGCTCTTTGAACAAACTTTATTCGGAGCATTAGTTTAATTTTGAATAAACTGACAAGCAAACAACTAGTCAGAGTGAAGCCAAGACTACAATAAAGATGCTATATCTTTAATTTACAGATTTTATTGCTTATTTACAAACTATCACATGTGTATTGACAATAGGATACCCAGAGTGCAAACTGAGATGTAAGAGACCAAGCAGTATAAAAAAGGGAAGTGTTAATTTACAAAGTGCACAAACTGGAGCACAGGAGGGAGTTTTATTGTTTGCAGGTAGGAGAGAAAGGCCCGAGGGATTCCAGGATGACTGAGCAGACAAAGGTGACCAGGTACCACATTTTTTGCCCTATAAGTTGCAGTTTTTTTGCATAATTTGCCTGCCCTGAGACTTATATGCCAAAATGACGCATTTATGGATTTTTTTCACATTTTTATAAACCATGTTTTGGTTGAGATTTGACCGTTTTCATTCATTCTGACTGAAAATATTGAACACTACCTTCTTCAGCCGTTAGACGGGACCCTAGTAGCGTGGCATGCCATTGTATCATGTAATAGGTAAAAGTGTCTACCGTATTAATTACACAATCGGCTTGCCATAGACTGACACCGTCATCTGCCTGGAGCAACCGTAAAAACACCTTCATTTAGCGGTGCCACACCGACAAAAGGCAGCTGATTTGACTGTCATAGTGCATTTATTAAGTACAAGTTCAACTGAGACGCACCTTTACTATGAAGTCAATAGGCATGTAACGGTTGTAATGGGTGTACCGAACCGTTTCGGTACACCCTGTTCGGTTCGGTCCACCTACGTACCGTTTCGGTTATTTTTTCACTCATTAAACGTTCTTAACAGGGGAATATATGCACCGCGGAACAAAATTTCCTGGGCGCGTTTCAGCACGGAGCTATTATGGCGTGGCACGCGCAGCATTTAGCCGTTAGCATCTCGTGCGGTCTCCTGTTTGTGAACGTTATAGCTTTCTTGTTAAAAGACGAGCGCACATTCAAAGCTGTGTGGACTTTGTTTCATGAAGACTCTGCAGCAGCAACACGTCTAACGTGAACGCGCTGGAAACTATGTCATCCGAACGTGAACGAAGAGCTGTATTAAAACTACTTCATCCGAACGTGAACAGCAGCTGCATTAAAACTACTTCATTAGGTAATCAGAGCGGTCCAGAGCAATAACACAAGCTGTATGAGTTTTTAAATCTCTGAATCTCTGAACGTTGTTATATGCGCAGGCTTTAAAGTTACTGAGTGTCGCTATGAGACATTCATCACGTCAACACTTCAAAAAGTTCAGCTCTTTATGAAAAAACTAACTGATGTTGTCAACAAGCCCTGGACCAGATTAAAGCCCTGCCATGATGATGAAGAGTGATTCAACCGTTCAAGAGGTATTGTTCTTTTATTATTATTATCTAAATAATCTTTTTTTTTAAATCATAATCTTATTAACTTGTTTTTTTTAACCTCTTTTGTTTTTTATTTCCAGTCTGTGACAGAGCTGCTCTCTTATCCACTTCAGGGAAATCCACCTGCAGCTAAGAAGTGTGTGATGACTGAACTGAACTCTGAACTTTTGAGAGACAGCAAGCTCCAATGCCAGTGCCACAAATGGAGCTCGGCCTTGCTGGAACTTTTCCAGGACCTGTCTCACCAAGAAGAAGTTGTGAGTACAGTAATGAGGACAAATACAGCCACACTGCTGCTACTGGACAAAAACTTGATTAGTTAGATTGTAAACAGTCTGTTGCTGCTTATTGTTCTGGTTCTGACTGTTATTGTATTTATTAAGATTTGTATTATTGTTCATATAGTTTATTTATTGTAGACTGCTGTTTATTTAAAATATCATCCAAATGGGTCCCTTTTATTTATTACTACAATACAAAACAAACAAATTTTTGGCATATTTTCAAAATAAACATTTTGTAAGTCTTTATTTTGTCCCCAAAATTTTTTTTTGTACCGAAAATAAACCGAACCGAGCCCTCCTTGTAGTTGAACTGAACTGAAATGTCATTTTAGCGTACCGTTACACCCCTAGAAGTCAAGCTAACAAATAACTGTTTTTAGGTGGTTATTTTGTTAAGTTTTGAAGAAGTGAATCATCCCTCTGCGCCTTCATGCTTCCATGTATTGTATACAGCTGATATGACCATCGGAGTGTATTTATTAAGCAAATGTTAGACTGAGACACACCTTTGTAGCCTGGCCCTCGCCTTCCTGCACAGCTCCGCTCAATTCTCATTTCCCTTCACTGCACAGTCTGGGACTGCACCCACCCACAAGGATTTCTCCGGTAGATTTTTGTTCGGACCAATCAGAGAGCAGAAGGCGGAGTTTTGAACGACGTCGACTGACGTCGTCATTCAAAATGGCTGCCGCCACGAAGGAATTTTCAATAAAACAAGGTAAAAAACTATTATTTCTCTGCTGAGAAAAAATATATTTCATAGCTGACGTTATATCAGAAGTGTTCCTGAGCAATCAGAGAGCAGAAGGCGGAGTTTTGAACGATGTCGACTGACGTCGTCATTCAAAATGGCTGCCGCCACGAACGAATTTTCATCAAAACAAGGTAAAAAACTATTATTTCTCTGCTGAGAAAAAATATATTTCACCGCTGACGTTATATCAGAAGTGTTCCTGAGCTTAACAGTTCCTAAATCAATTCACGAAATGGTCAAATCTGCTGGATATTAAATAGTTTCGGTTTGATATTTTCCAAACAGCCTCGGGTGCGCTACGAAAATAAATGATAAAAAATCGAATTTTATCTCAAATGTTTCATCTAGGCCAACAGTCAGTAAATTAAAGACATATAATTACACACTGGTGGCAGAAAAAATATCCACCGAGTGGTTTCTGAGCAATTTATCTGAATAGCCTGGACCTCACCAGACTAAACTAACAAAACTCTGCCTCCTGTTCTCTGATTGGTCCATTCAAAAATCTCCAGGAGAAATCGTTGTCTATGGCAGAGATGCCAGACCCTAGTCCAAAGCGAAGTGAAGGACAAGGGTCTGGTTTAAACCAGGCTAACACCTTTGCTATAATTATGAGAAACAAATAATTGTTTTTAAGTATTAATCTTGTTAAATTCTTGTTAAAGTTCTCCTGTGGACGCTCTTGCGGCCGCCATTTGGTAGCCAATCAATTTTTGGCACAACACCGGCCCACATTTCCAGGTTGTCAGTGGTGACACATAACAGATGTGTATATGGTGAAGTGACGTATTTATGGATTTTTCCTCTTTATTAGAACTAATGTGGCTTATAGAGCGGTGCGACGAATACGGCTGAAAATACGGTAAGTGGTGTGGAGAGAGAGAATGGCAGGACAGATCTCAAGTATGGATGGTGAGGTCTTCTCTTGTTGTAGGTTGTTGATGGCTGATCCAGAGGATGAACACAAGGGACTTGACGAGAAGGAGTCACAAAGAGGTTCCAGGGAGAGAGATATTGAGAATCAGGAGCACAAGGAAAACAGGTTAGTTTAATTTTGGATATAAAAAAAGAAAGAAAAGCTGCAGAAAGAAAAGATTACAGAGAGTGGTGAAGGCTGCACAGAAGTCTGTTGGAGTCAACCTCCCCACCATCACAGACACCTACACCTTCAGATGCAGGAAGAGGACACCTGCATCATGAATGACCCCACACACCCAGCACACACACTTTTTGCCATGCTCCCCTCAGGCAGAAGGCTGAGGAGCATTAATTGTGGAACCACTAGACTGAGGAACAGCTTCTACCCCAAGGCTGTTAGACTCATGAATCTCTAACCAGGAAAAAAAAAATCACTGTAATGCCTCTTGATTGTTGATATGTGCTCCTGACTATCCATGATGCTGATCTCATGCTGCTGATTAGTTCATGTTGCTGTGTTCATTGGTCCTCTTCTGCTCACACAGACTCATGTTCGTGCTGCTGTTGTTCTTGGCACATTGTTTTTGTACTTTTAGCTCTTAGTATATTCTTATTTTAGTGAATATAGTATATTCTTAGTTCATGACTTGGATCTTACTGTTTTTCTTTACAATTTGTATTTTTGTTGGATCTAACTGGAACCCTGCGTACATAGTTTTGTTCCACCTCATGTATCACATGTGATGAGAATGACAATAAAAATCCTTGTGTCCTTGTAAAACCAGATGTCACTAGTGCCAGACAAAGTACAAATCTGGACAATGTTTCAATGGAGTCCAGCTGTTCCATGCCTGCTTAAATACAGATGATCCTCCTCAACAGAACTGAAATCAGCTGAAGATGACTGGGTCCGCCCTGCCACTCGGGAGTTACAAGAGGTGTCAGTGAATTGGAAAAAATAAAAATAAATAAAATAAAACAGAAAAGAAACAACTAAACGACAGCATCAGCATCTAGCTGTAGCAGTTTTTGCAGGAATAACGTTATTTTTGTCAGAAGAACCATGCCATGCAAAACCAATGACTAAAAACTGCACCAGAAAAGGCATGGCAGTGAACATATCTCCAAGAGCTTTTTATTTATTTACAGTTTTTGAATTTTACTCTTTTTGTGATTAGTTCTGTTTTTTGGCGTCTTCCTCTTCTGACTCAAGTTAACTTTCAACCAATCAGCGTATACTGTGTGCAAAGCGTCTTCTCTATATGCTATCCGCTGGTATCTTTTTGGAGGACTGCACCATCTGTGTTGGTTAAAAGCCCAAAAATCCCTCTCTCTGCATTTGGTGAGAGTGTGAAACAGAGAAACTTATACACACAACCATGAACCACTTGAACTGATGCCTTGTGTTAGTTAATAATCCTGCACATGTCCACCCATCTGCCTTATTAAGAGTCACTTGCTTTTCTTTCTCAGGTTTTTCTTGGCCCAATCGATGCTTGCATGTGAGAAGTATTGATCCATTGCGTTTCTGTCTTCTTTGCTTTGACTTTCAACTTGGCCTTGAAAATGTCGTTTTGAACTTTCTTGAGATGGTGACAGTAAATGTGGTAAAGAGTTTTAGTTTTTAGTAGATTCATATATTTTTTTTTTATTTTACACATTAAGCTCAGCTCTTATTTCTCCTATGATTGCTTCTCTGCCAAATATTGTCACACTGTGCTTATAATTTCTAAGTAATGCATCTGTTTGATAAGTTTTTTTTTACAGTGTTTAAATTGTTTTGTTCAGGTAAATCAGTATGCTTGTCTGTTTTACCTGAACCACTGAATCTGCCTAACAATGATACAAAGTACATAACTTTACCAAAGTCAGTCATAATTTTTCGCTGAACTTTGTTTTATTGCACAACACATTGGAGTGGAAATAGGTTGAATGATTTAAAAAAAAAATTGACAATGCTAACATGCTAATGATTGAACTGTTTATGAAGATTACACATGGCAAAATATATATCAGAGTATTTGAAAATGGATAGGTTGGTAGAGTTTTTGATGGGAGAGACTTCCAGATGTGTGTATGAAATGTGCCGCAGTAAATTAAGCCCTGCTTCTTGAAGGACAAGGCAGAACTACTTACCCAGGACAGAATTGATGCTTCTGACATCCGTGAAATGTTTACAGCCCTGGCTTCTGAAATGGCATTGCTGTTAGAGCCACAAAGATACGTCCAACTGCAGTACAACACACAGGCAGGCTGGAAACAATGAAAAAAGGTTGCCCAACATTGAGTCCACATCCCCAGTTCTTAGTACAAAGTACTACAGTATATTAGAGAATGCTACATTACAACATCTTCTGGAACTGTTGGAACTGTACCAGAAGGTTTAAAGGAACGTTGGTCAGACATACACTTGGATCTAGCTGTGGCAAGGACAGCATTTGACCGTTATATAGGCAACAAACACAATGTTTCAGTGATGGCATTGCGATAATAGGAGCTTTTCATGTCTTGTGTATACACAGGATCCATTGGCAAGTGAGCATTTCCATGGATTTGAAGAGATTCTTGTAAATTGGGCATTTGTGTCAGTGGCTGCATTTCAACAAGGATGGCTGTAAAACACTACAGGGCACTTTATATACACAACACTGTACTGGAAGCTCTTGAGCAGCAACTTAATTGGAAGCTATTTGTGTCATTGAGGAAGAAACCCAGCATTTATTTCAGATAACTTAAATAATTCTCGAAAAAAGATTCACGTCAGTAGAAACAGTAGTTTGGAGGTCCAAAAAAACAAAACTTGAACAAGTCAATATTAACACTATTCCCAGGTCTCTTTTGTTAATGAGTCCTCGTGGCTCAATGGGACTAACCTGTTTAAAAAAAGGTTGAATGAATGAAAAAAATTCAATGTGCACCCAAGACCTCATCACATGCAGGTGAAAATCTGAAAAGTAGTGGTGTTAGGCTTATTTTGTTATTCACATATATTGTAAGGCTTTATAAACCTTTCCCACTCTGTTAATAACCTACTCTCTTTAATAAACACTTCATGCGCTCTTGAACACTTTGGCGATGGCGATGAAGATGATGGCAATGAGATGAATGTACAGTACTGCACAGCACATACACAACATATACAAAAAATGGTTTTAAAAAACCCATGATGCAGTGAATCTGCGAGAAATGAACCGTGATATAGCCATGAACAACTGGAAGCTATAACATGTACCTGTTTTTTAAATTGTTTTTGAGGCCCATGAAACCATCTATCCATTCATCCATTATCTTCTTCTATTTTGTGTCACAGGGGTCGCCTGTACCCATGTCAAGTAATCACTGTGCGAGGGGCGGGGTACACCCTGGATGGGTCGCAAGTCCATCACAGGGTCAGACAAACAACCATTCACTTTCTCTCTCACACCTAGGGACTATTTAAAGTTACCAATCAGCCTAATATGCATGTTGTTGGTCTGTGGGAGGAAACCGGAGTACCCGGAGAAAACCCATGCATGCTCAGAGAAAACATGCATAAGACTCCTGGACTGGGATTTGAACCAGGGACCTGCTCGCTGAGAGACAGCAGCTCTACAAGTTGCGCCACCGTGCTGCCCCACCCCCCTAAAACCACTCTTTCTCAAAAACTAAAAAACATACAATTACGTAAGAGTGTTGAAACTAAAGCTCCACACTATTCTACAACCCTGATTTTTTTTTTAGTTTGTCAGTGTTTTCTCAACTGAATGCTCTGTTAGTACACAAATGTATGCATCTGTGTAGTTACATGAGCATAACATTTTTTTTGTCAGGCTTATCAGGCTATTATCAGGCTTTTCAGGTCTCTCTTGTAAATGAGTCCCAGAGGCTCAATGGGACTAACATGTAAAAATAAAGAGATAGCACTTATAACACAAGTCTTTCTCAAAATAATACATAAAAATGTGTGTGATACAAACCTGAGCTGGCAGATAGTTGCTACTCCATGTAGCTGTTAGCTTGACTTCACCATGAGAACTTTTTATGGCCCTTCGAACTCAGAGTTTTTACCAGAGTCTACTGCAGGTAAGATACTGACTCCTCAAATCCCTTTTATATACAACTACTTAAAATGTTAAAATGTCACACATATATTGCAGAAAATGAAAGGAAAATGTAACCAATTAAATCCCTGGAATTGAAACCCTGAGGACAATAATTGTGTCCATATTACTAGTGCTAACTAAATTATGTTATTTTTCCTGCAAATAGAATACATGATTGACAGAAAACAACAAAAAGAAAAATTTGTTGGCACAAACCACATGGAGGTCAAACTTAAATGACACAGTTTGTCACATTTAAAGGCAGCTATTTGTTAGGTTGTTTGTGTTATTATGATGCCTTTCAAGCTATTCTAAAGGCGTGCTTTAAAAAAAAAAGAAATAAAATCAAACAATCCTTGTCAAAACTGTTGAAGCCTTTTAGCGCTTTGCTGGACAGGTTTGACACGTGTCTTTGGAAATTCTTGCAGTCTGCCAACAATAGCTTGTCAATTATCCAGTCAGCAGTGAACAACGTGTGGTGTCTTACATGAATTAATAGAAGCTTTGTTAGTAATGCCTGGGCTGACACATCCGGGCAGAAAGCAAGTCTTGCTTGTGTGCGTTTTCTTTTTCTTTTTAGCTTGTTAGCTTTATAGCTGCACTAGCCTTTTCAAAGGAGCAACTTGAAAGAAGTGTTTTGATGCACTTGCCACCAGCTCTACTGCACACAGCCGTCAGCAAACAATGTTCTCAGTGTGCTCAACGAAGAAAGATACGAACGGTCAAATGCATTTAATGCCGAGACACTGGCTCGGCCTTCGTTTAAAGTGTTGCTTTTTTGAATGCTAATGTTATTCATGACCTATTTGCTTTTTAACTTTATAGAAATCCCCGATGGCCTTGGTGCCCTGATGGTATTCATACCGGATATAGAGATGCTGCCGCAGCACAACAACGATGCAATTAATTAGGGAATTTATTCATAAACTTCCAAAAAAGAACCAATAACTTGGGATGTGAAGTTCTTTCCCCACCAGTTGTGTAAAATTACCATCAAAGTCAGGATCTCATTATATTACAACAAATAAAACTCTGGGTGAAGACATTTGTTTGACAGCTTGTGCATGGCAGTGCTCCCTGGGGCTCAGAGGATGGTTGCCCAACACCCCCACCTTACCATCTGTCTGAACCCATTGTAGCTTGTTGTGAATCCCACGAGGATACTCACGAGGAGGAGACACAGAAACACAGAGAAGTGCTTTTAGGAACTGCAGCACACCCTTAGCCTGTCAGGATTACTGAGGATAACATCAGAATATCCGGATGCCTCCAACTATGCACTGCTTTCAAACTTTCTGCTAGTGCAAGTTTAAAGGTCTTGGAGTCGCACTAACTTTTATGATGTTTTTCACTCTGGATACTTGATGTATTTAATGATGCTGCTAAACAAAAAAAATAAAATGGACAGTTGACATCATCAGCTTAACGTAAAACAAATGATTAAACTGAAGTACATGTAGATTATGTGGAAACAGATTGTTAACTTTTATTGGCCATTATAACATGATTTTTAATTTACATTTTAAACCGTAAATTATCAAAAGAGAATGGCTTTGAGAGGGGTTTTATGTCAACACATATTCATTTTCTGCAAAGTCTGAGCAGACACCCAGTGTTTAGTCAGTCTCTAAGACGTTGCATCATTTATCTGACATGGTGCTGAAGAGGGAAACAAAATATTCAAAACACTATTAATATGGATATCAACCCTTGTTTATGCAGCCTAAATGTGTTTTGTAGTTTGTCGTTGTCACATGTGACAACATTTGCATATTAAATCCTACAAGGTTAAAGGGATAGTTCAGATCTGTTTTGGTGGAAAAATGTGAAAAATCAGCATCTTACCTGCGGTTGATAGCACGTTGAACAACCTCAGTTTGTAAAAGTAGAGTTAAAATTGTAATAGATAGACGAGCAAATGGCTAGTCCAAGAGGAGGGGAGACCAAAAAGTTTGCCATCTTAAAGCAAAAACAATCAGTTCATGAAAACAATTTCTAAAATCAGTATTAAATTTAATGAAACTTACATACAATATTTCTGCAATAAGTGCTAAAGCTAGCTGATGCTGTTGCTATCTACAAATTACAGTATAT
>JBBPBX010081637.1:0-15907 GCA_038048925.1 Garcialebias charrua | reverse complement strand
TGGTGAAGGCTGCACAGAAGTCTGTGGGAGTCAGTCTCCCCACCATCACAGACATTTACACCTCCAGATGCAGAAAAAGAGCCACCTGCATCATGAAAGACCTCACTCACCCAGCACACTCACTCTTTGCACCACTCCCCTCGGGACGGAGGTTGAGGAGCATCAAATGTAGAACCACTAGACTGAGGAACAGCTTCTACCCTGAGGCTGTCAGACTCATGAATAAATAAATAATAAGAATAAACACTGCAAAATGTCACATCATGTTGATACTGATCTGTTTCTTGTTGCTGCGTTCATCTGTGACCATCTGCTCATAATGACTCATGTTCGTGCTGCTGTTTATAATGATGTTTTTCTACTACATTAGGGCTTAGTGTATTACTAGCTGATGTCTCTCTTAGTTAATCCTAGATGTTATTATTGTTTTTCTCTTGCATTTGTTGTTGGATGTAACTGGGACCCTGTGTACATAATCTCGTTTTCAACACATGTACTACATGCGGTGCAAATGACAATAAATTCTCTCTGACTCTGACTCTCTCTATCTCTTAAAGGTCAGGAACTAAACTATTTTAAATCAGTTCAGTCCATCCGAGGCACGCAGTCATGGAACACATTGCCAGTTTCCATCAGGAACTGTGGCATCTAAACCAGCTTTAAAAACTAATTTGAAACATTGGCTGAAAACTAATCAGAAATGCACTCATGTGTAGATTACTTTATTTTCTTATGGCATCATATCTTTATTGTGTTATTCATGTTGTGTTATGTTATATAGGTGACGTTTGTATTTTTCTCTGCCCTTTGTTTTGTGGGATGTTTCTTGTTCTTACCCGCCTTTGGACAACGGATGAAAATGAGCTATTGTGTTAACTCCGGCATATTTACATTGATGCTTACTGCTTACATGTTGATTAATGTGCATTGTCCTAATTTAAATAAATAAATAAATGGAAAAATAAATAAATGAATGGTTTGGATTTTATGTTTGCAGCTTCACATGTGACCCAGGTTGTACTTAAAGCAGCTTTCACAGCCGCTCCAGGTACAAAGAAGACCAGGAAGCACCAGGAGCAGAGAAACACTAGAGTCTGGGATATGATCCTGCAGCCTTGTCTCAGTGAAACACATAACACTGCATTCCCAATACTCTGGATGATTCCTTGTTAGCACTTGACGTTCATCCAACTGGTTTCCCAGCGATCTCACATTGCCCATCATGATCGATGGAAGAGATGGTTTGAACTTCATTCTTCTCCCTTTCTCTCTCTTCTTTGGTCCTGCTCTGCATCCGCGGCGCCTCCTTTTCAACTCATTTGGGATTTGGGGCTGTAACTGAGATATTATTTGAGCTTTGGAGATGTTAATCAGTTGCTCCTGGTTGTTAAAAAACAACCTTGTTGTTATGTCTAAAAAAGCTAAGTCTGGTCCTCTGGACATTCAAAAAACAAAACAAAACAAAGCAAAAAAAACTGTAGAAACGTTTCGTCTTTCGTCCGAAAGACTTCCTCAGTCTGAGAAGCTGTGTTCAGCTCAGTCTTATAAATAGCACCCTCCCACAGTGGATCAACCAGTTGGCTGATGACAGCCGAAACCAGCTGCTCACATGATCAAGGAGGACCATCAGCCTGACGATGGATCGTTAACACCCTGATGGTTGTTTGCTATTCACAGAGGGCTGAGTGATACTAGCAATAACAGCATTGTAAGTGGGGGACAGTTGAACCCGGAGGCCTCCACCTCTGTTTAATGATGGACGGTTTCTTTTCAGAAGGAGGGCCTTTGAAAAGAAACCGTCCATCATTAAACAGAGGTGGAGGCCTCCGGGTTCAACTGTCCCCCACTTACAATGCTGTTATTGCTAGTATCACTCAGCCCTCTGTGAATAGCAAACAACCATCAGGGTGTTAACGATCCATCGTCAGGCTGATGGTCCTCCTTGATCATGTGAGCAGCTGGTTTCGGCTGTCATCAGCCAACTGGTTGATCCACTGTGGGAGGGTGCTATTTATAAGACTGAGCTGAACACAGCTTCTCAGACTGAGGAAGTCTTTCGGACGAAAGACGAAACGTTTCTACAGCTTTTTTTTGCTTTGTTTTGTTTTGTTTTTTGAATGTCCAGAGGACCAGACTTAGCTTTTTTAGATTTTTCTACCTGGATTATTGAGCATGCATCAGGGTGCTTGTTGTTATGGTTACGCATCATAACAAATGTCCAAAAGCAAAGATATTTCAATTAAACAAATCCTTCCAGCTGCACAGCGTCTGACACCAGAGGAAATACTCATCCAGAAAAAGTGAATTATATCCAGAAAAAAGAGGAATTAAAGTTTTCAAAAGTAATATTTCAGAATGAAAGTAACAGAGCTACTCCAACATGCTGCCACCTTGAGCGGCGCAATTCTAGAACTGTAAACTTTAAATATGCAATTACTGTATACTGAAACAACAATGCAGCTTCTCAACTGAAGCTCAAACTTTAAACAGACACAAGTGAACAGCTGTGGTACACACCTGGATCCTCATCCAGTTTGGTCTTGGGCGGCTCCCATTTGGGTCGCGCCTCCTGGGCTCGCTCCTGCCTCCTTCCGAGCTCCTCTTCAAATCGCTCATAAAGGGTACGTAGTTTACTGGTGCCCACGACCGTGGAGTCGCCCTGAAGCACAAGGTTTCAGGGAGGTGGTTCACTTTTTGATTTTCAACATCAAACAGACGCAGACATGAACACGTTTATAGTTACATTTATATTTTAATGATTTGAAGACACTTCTCAATGTTTGTATTACATTACTGCCTATAGTCATACTACTGTTTACATTCACTTTGTTTACATTCATTACTACTGTTTACATTTACACTACTTTTTATATCTACACTACTGCTGAGATATATATATTACTAGCCTTATTGCATATGCCACTTTACCTCTATACCAATATCAACTACCTCATACATATACTGTGTACATAAACTTCATATGCTGCTTTGTCACTCTATTACAAATGTCAATGCCAGAACTTTCATTTTATTTTATAGATATACTTTTTACACTTTTATACTACTATGCAAAAAACTCAGGACAGTATTACACTTTTATTATTTCATTTTATGCTTATGTTTATTAAATGTTTCAGTGTTTTAGTGTTTAAGTGTTTACTGTTGCACCGAGGGACAGAGAGAAATGCAATTTCAATCCTGTGTATGTCCTGTACATATTGCAGTTTTGACAATAAAGTTGACTTTGACTTTGAACATGTTTATAGTTACATTTATATTTTAATGATTTGAAGACATCTCTTTAGCTTTTACTGGACCCAATAAAAAGCTATTAAACTCCTATACTGTAGTTATGACAAAGTTGTTTAAAAAAAATGTAAAAAATATATTCCTGCTGCTCCATCCTCTATCAGACCTTCACTGGGACTCTTCATCACTTTTACAGGAATGTCTGAAGGAAACTTGAGAAACTAAAATGTGTCCGGTGTCTGAGAGACATTTCTCCATCACTTTAAACGACCATTAATGTGACATCTCTCATGCCTGAAACAGACTTAACGTGATAATAAAAACACGACTTTACAGGTCAATGCTAAAATGAAAACTATAAAGACAGACGGAGACATTAGGAGCTGCAAAATGTCACAAAAATCATGAAATCTGATTATGAAATCTGTCAAAACCTGATTATGCCACTAAAAAAAGAAAACTGAATGCAGTCGCAGAAGCATATTTAATTAGGATGCTTTCAGTCTTCATGAAACGACACCAACTGAACCTTTGGTGTCAGTCTCAATGAAACCCTAAACCCTTTTTAAACTGGTTTGTTACGGACACTGTCCCAGCAGGAAACACATCTGTTTATTAGTGAAGTCCACAAAGAAAGTAGACTCACTTTATTTTAATAAAACACAAACTGACTCAGAGGTCAAAGTTTTGGAGGAGAAGGTTAAACCAGCTGAGAAATGTTTCAAAAGGTGCCTTGTTAGCAAAATGACAGAACAGTAATTTAATTATTAAACAAAAACCCATCAGATTAAATCAGATAAGACACAGAGCATCCTGTTTGTGAGTGAAGGAAAAGGCACTACCACTTGGTCCATGTGGTCGTTGGAGAAGTAGTTCTCGGCGTGGGTGCAGCGGATCCAGGCAGGTTTCAGAAGCTCCTCCTCGTCTCGCTCCTCGTCGACCTTCTCTCTGTCACGCTGACGCTCACGGTCAGCGAACGCCTCCTCGTTGTCGCGGCTCCTGATGGAGGAGTGGCTGCGCGCCCTGCTCGGCCCCGAGGAGCTCTCTGACCTGCGCTCCTTCTCCTCCTCCCACCGGCCTCGCTTCCTGTCTCTGCTTGACGAGCGGCTAGGGTCAAGGAAAACATTTCAACGAACCTTTAATGCCAAGTGATCAATGGTAAGAGTCTGAAGGACATAAAACATTTGTTTGTTGTTTTTGCTTCCAATACATTGAACTATTTATCTCTAAGTATTTCCATGCAAGCCAAGCATGTTTTTTTTTTATTTATTCAANCAAGGAACAAGAGCAAAATGGCAGTGGTCGGAGTTAAATGAGTTTGAGAAAGAAATCATGGCAGACGAATTGGACAACTTGTCATCATTAATTATTCAATTACTACGAGGAGCGCACACCGGCTTCACAGCACAGAGCTTCACAGCTTTAAATCCAAAAAAGATGTGTAAACTGTCTCAATCAGATCTAACCAGCTAAAAAAGGTTTAACTAAAATAACACACAGCCAACAAACAGTCCAGGCTGAACACGGACCAGAACCAGCACTTTGAGTGTTACCGTGTTGGAAGTTAGCATGACGTTAGCATCTGGAGCGGAGGGTCCCTCCAGCTCAAGTCGGACGGCGTGGATCCGTCGCGGCCGCGGGGGCACGTCCCATGGGACCGACGCGTCGCCCGCACGACTTGGCTCCCGTCCTCCTTCTCCCACTGGGACGGTCTCCCCGCCGGTCCCGGTGGACCGTGAGGAGGCCGCGTTAGCGAGATGCTAAGCTAACCACAGCATGCAAGACGGTGTCGCTAAATAATGAAAAAAAAAAAAAACAGCTCTAACACACAGACAGTTGTACTCTAACATTGTTCTGACATAGTTTCACAAAATGATTTATGTAGAATATTTTGTTTACCGGCCAAAAGGACGACGTCTTCCAGAGCAGATCCGAGCCAGACTCAGAGAGAGGAGGGGCTGCTGTGAGTTTCTCCGATGAGATAAATCCTTCACGTTTACTTTTTTTTTGATTAAGTGAAACCTGCGCGTTGCCCAAACGTCTACCCGACTGGAACACCCACTGACACAACACGAAGTAACCATTGCAATTAATTAGAAATTAACAAAAAAAACAACGTGAAAAATGGACATCCATTAGAATGCGCTCAAACTGCAGCTTAGCCTTCCTGTGGGAGGGTCAAAAAGGACAACCCACAGATGTGACGTCACATGGGAACTATGTATACATTCAGCCAGGGCTTTTGGTTTGGATAGCTCTTCACATTCCTGAAGGTGATGATATCATCAGTACACTTACTAACATAACTGAGAATGCATAGTCTTCCAGGTCTAGTGCTCCCTCCTTTACAGCAGCATGTCTGACGATTTGCCAGTCTCTGCATTCAAAGAAGACTTTCAGTATAGAGTCACTGTTCCTCACCCAACCTTGTAATTTCCTTTGTGTTGGTCTGGAGCATCTCAGCAGCATCTCACCTCTCTGACAGGTCTTTTTGTGTGTCCATCAATGATTTTACTTCTGCAGTGGCGGCTCTTAAATGGGGGGTTCCGCAGGGGTCCATCCTGGGTCCTCTCTTGTTCTCCTTATACCTGCTGCCACTCGGTGCTATTTTCCGGAAACACAATATACCTTTCCACTTCTACGCTGATGACTGTCAAATCTACTTCCCCCTAAGACAAAATGGTACAGGCTCTATTCAACCTCTGCTCGACTGCCTGGCTGACATCAGGGACTGGATGGCTTTAAATTTCTTAAGCTTCAATGATAAGAAGTCTGAAGCCATATTGTTCCTTCCCAATGACACAACCTCAAACCACTGCATTGACCTGTCTGCTCTACCCCTGTCCGAAAAACAAAAAGTCAAAAATCTGGGAGTGATAATGGATCCTTCCATGAAACTCAACAGTCATGTAAACATGATTGTCAAATCCTGTTTTTTCCAGCTGAGGCGTCTGTCTAAGCTGAAGCCCATATTATCCAAAAAGCACCTGGAGACAGTGATTCACGCATTCATTACATCTAGGCTTGATTACTGCAATTCACTTCTGTTTGGCGTCAGTCAAGCCACCATTGCACGATTACAACTGGTTCAGAACGCAGCTGCCCGATTTTTAACCAGCACACGCAAAAGAGAGCACATTACACCAGTCTTGGCCTCCCTTCACTGGCTACCGGTTCATCTTCGAATCCAATTCAAAATTCTCATGTATGTCTACAAATCGCTGAACAGTCTCGCCCCCGCCTATCTCTCGGATCTGATACACCCATATGTCCCTCCACGTGCTTTGAGGTCAGAGGATCAGGTACTCTTAATAGTTCCAGAAACTCGCCTTAAGCGCAGGGGTGACAGGGCGTTCTCTGTAGCAGGCCCAAGACTCTGGAACGAGTTACCGCTGCTCATCAAACAGGCCCCCTCCCTCTCGGTTTTCAAATCCCGGTTAAAAACTCACTACTACTCCATCGCTTTCAATGCCAGCTGATTTGTATTGGATCGTTTGATTTATGATCTGCAATGTTTTTATGTTTTTCGTGTTGTACTTCATTGTCTGTGTTGCCTGTTGCGTGTTTGTTTGTCCAGCACTTTGGTGTGGACTTGTTCCTGTTTAAAGTGCTTTATAAATAAAATGGTATGGTATGGTATAGGTAAGTAGGAGCCAAAAAGATTGATATGTGATCAGAGGGTCTGAGATGGGAGTGGGGTACAGCTTTATATGCCTCTTTCACGTTAATGTAAACACAGCCTAGTGTGTTATTTCCTCGTGTAGGAATGGTCACATGCTGACAAAATGTGATGGACTAGAAACCTGTCCAGGTGACATGTGATAGACTAGAAACCTGTCCAGGTGACCTTGTGATGGACTAGAAACCTGTCCAGGTGACATGTGATGGACTAGAAACCTGTCCAGGTGACATGTGATGGACTAGAAACCTGTCCAGGTGACCTTGTGATGGACTAGAAACCTGTCCAGGTGACATGTGATGGACTAGAAACCTGTCCAGGTGACCTTGTGATGGACTAGAAACCTGTCCAGGTGACCTGTGATGGACTAGAAACCTGTCCAGGTGACATGTGATGGACTAGAAACCTGTCCAGGTGACCTGTGATGGACTAGAAACCTGTCCAGGTGACATGTGATGGACTAGAAACCTGTCCAGGTGACATGTGATGGACTAGAAACCTGTCCAGGTGACATGTGATGGACTAGAAACCTGTCCAGGTGACCTGTGATGGACTAGAAACCTGTCCAGGTGACATGTGATGGACTAGAAACCTGTCCAGGTGACCTTGTGATGGACTAGAAACCTGTCCAGGTGACATGTGATGGACTAGAAACCTGTCCAGGTGACCTTGTGATGGACTAGAAACCTGTCCAGGTGACATGTGATGGACTAGAAACCTGTCCAGGTGACATGTGATGGACTAGAAACCTGTCCAGGTGACCTTGTGATGGACTAGAAACCTGTCCAGGTGACATGTGATGGACTAGAAACCTGTCCAGGTGACCTTGTGATGGACTAGAAACCTGTCCAGGTG
The DNA here is from genome assembly GCA_038048925.1 of Garcialebias charrua. Lineage (NCBI taxonomy): Eukaryota > Metazoa > Chordata > Actinopteri > Cyprinodontiformes > Rivulidae > Garcialebias > Garcialebias charrua. The sequence goes on along the minus strand of JBBPBX010081637.1, from coordinate 8,124 downwards.
ACATGTGATGGACTAGAAACCTGTCCAGGTGACCTTGTGATGGACTAGAAACCTGTCCAGGTGACCTGTGATGGACTAGAAACCTGTCCAGGTGACCTTGTGATGGACTAGAAACCTGTCCAGGTGACCTGTGATGGACTAGAAACCTGTCCAGGTGACATGTGATGGACTAGAAACCTGTCCAGGTGACCTGTGATGGACTAGAAACCTGTCCAGGTGACATGTGATGGACTAGAAACCTGTCCAGGTGACCTTGTGATGGACTAGAAACCTGTCCAGGTGACATGTGATGGACTAGAAACCTGTCCAGGTGACCTTGTGATGGACTAGAAACCTGTCCAGGTGACATGTGATGGACTAGAAACCTGTCCAGGTGACCTTGTGATGGACTAGAAACCTGTCCAGGTGACCTGTGATGGACTAGAAACCTGTCCAGGTGACCTTGTGATGGACTAGAAACCTGTCCAGGTGACCTTGTGATGGACTAGAAACCTGTCCAGGTGACCTTGTGATGGACTAGAAACCTGTCCATGTGACCTGTCCATGTGACCTGTCCATGTCTCTAGTCACTAGAGACATGTCCATTAGGGTCCACATTTCCCAGGGACAGCTGGAGACAGACATCTGCTACCCGTAGCCCAGAGAGTAAAAGCTGGTACAGAGGATTGATCGATGGATTATTAAGAATCACTGACAGAACAAACTGTAGCACTTGGTGGGTCTACATCCCTTCAGCACCAGACATGAATAAAGTCCAAGTCTTTGTAAGAACACGTCAACCAGCCCACTCAGCAGAACCTGTCCCACCATCACTGGCTGCAAAGTAAAACCAATAAGTACGACTGACACTAACTGTTTACGATGCACCATCAAATTTAACGTCTGTAGCTCGTCTGATGTTTTTAGGAGACACACTTGATGAGCATTGATTATGCTCAGATTACATTCCTGTGGTTTCAGATATCTCCAGGGATTTTATTGATATTTGTTTGTTTTTTCTTCTGGTTTCCATTTTTTCAGCGCTAGTACATGTGGTCAAAAGTTTTATAGTTCAACAATTTCTAATATTTCATCCATTGTTTATCAGATCATAAAGACATTCAAAGAGAATAAATGTTCAGTTGTTGATCAAAGAAGGTCTGAAGACACTCAAGAAGGTCCAGGAAGCACCAGGACTGTAGTTTTTTTCTGCTGGATCGAGGCCCCACCTGTGGAAAACCTGCTCCACAATAGAAGGAGACAAGTGTAACATGAGGTGAGAACTTTTAGAGCTCTGATCAAAAGAAAGAAGACAAGTCTCTTAAAGAAATCCATCAGAGCCAGACTGATGATCTGTAACAGGTCCAAGGGTTAGACTGCTGAAGGAAAGTCATATTCTCTCATGAATCCTTGTCTGATTGTTTTGTAGCATTCAGAATAATCTAAGAGGAGAAAATTGGACACTGCCATCCGTCCTGCATCAGAGGAGCCTCTGAGACCATTCATGTGTGGATTCATGTCCATGTACCAAACGGTAAAGTGTTTGTTTTATTTAATTTCAATAAGCCTTGTTTATAGTGTGACCAACGCACCTGAACCATTATCAAAGAGTAAATCAGATGAAGCTGAGTCCATGGAGTGAACCCAGTTTACCAGAACACTCCCATAGATGGGTCATTGATATGTTGGGCTACCATTTTCAGCAATATTTTAGATCAAATGCTGACAGGTCAGTTTTGTTTATTAGAATACGGCTTATATCTTGAGCACTTTCCACCCTGCTGGAACATCTGCATGTTTGACAGATGATCTGAACAGACATGTAACTGGACACATCAAAGCATCTTTAGACGTTTTGGTGTCAGAAGTGTGATCATCTCTCGCCTCAGACTGAAGCTTTACCTATCAGCCGGTTCATCTGCTGCAGTGAAAGGACTAAAGTGAAGTGTGAATCCACACAGTCAGTCCTAACAACAAGTCGTAATAGATGTTTCTGTGTGAGAACACACTTTGAAGAATATCTCTGTTATGAAGCCAATATATTTGAAGCTTTTCATCTACAGCACAATCTGAAGCAGAAAATTGTCACTCAGGGGCTACATCTACATTTGTCAACCCTTTCCTGCCTGGATCATTGTGTCTGTGAGGAAATGCAATCTGCAGTATCTGTCCTTCATCTGTTCTTTGAAGGCTGCACAGGCTGCCTGCTGGAACCATGATTCAAATGGATGTAACTTCATTTATAAGAGTCATGGCAGTGAAACAAGCTGGCTGCTTCTGTGTTTGGACTACTTCAGATGTCACTTTAAAACTACAAATATCTAAATTATAGAATGGTTGTTATTTAAATGAGTAAATGTTTTTTTACTTCAGAATGCATGTACTGTATAGTAGTTTGATTATTTTTAGTGATATATCAGGTAATAAGTCAAAGTGCACGTTTAACAATAAAGATGGGGTTACAGCATGTGAGACGACCGCATGAAGGGAGCAAACCCTGGATTACAGCTGCTGATGCAGCTGGAGGAGGGGTGTGCAGGTCCAAACGGGCCCATTCATGCCTGACTGACACCAACATCCATCATGTGCTTTATCAGAGCCGAGTCCAAAAGGCAGTTCTGTGAGAATCCTTGGTTGGTTCTGATGTTGGTTCTGATGTTGGTTCTGATGTTGGTTCTGTTGGTTCTGATGTTGGTTCTGATGTTGGTTCTGATGTTGGCTCTGATGTTGGTTCTGATGTTGGCTCTGATGTTGGTTCTGATGTTGGTTCTGATGTTGGTTCTGATGTTGGTTCTGATGTTGGCTCTGATGTTGGTTCTGATGTTGGTTCTGATGTTGGTTCTGATGTTGGTTCTGATGTTGGTTCTGATGTTGGCTCTGATGTTGGTTCTGATGTTGGCTCTGATGTTGGTTCTGATGTTGGTTCTGATGTTGGTTCTGATGTTGGTTCTGATGTTGGTTCTGATGTTGGCTCTGATGTTGGTTCTGATGTTGGTTCTGATGTTGGTTCTGATGTTGGTTCTGATGTTGGCTCTGATGTTGGTTCTGATGTTGGTTCTGATGTTGGCTCTGATGTTGGTTCTGATGTTGGTTCTGATGTTGGTTCTGATGTTGGTTCTGATGTTGGTTCTGATGTTGGCTCTGATGTTGGTTCTGATGTTGGTTCTGATGTTGGTTCTGATGTTGGCTCTGATGTTGGTTCTGATGTTGGTTCTGATGTTGGTTCTGATGTTGGTTCTGATGTTGGTTCTGATGTTGGTTCTGTGGTTCTGATGTTGGTTCTGATGTTGGCTCTGATGTTGGTTCTGATGTTGGTTCTGATGTTGGTTCTGTTGGTTCTGATGTTGGTTCTGATGTTGGTTCTGATGTTGGCTCTGATGTTGGTTCTGGTTCTGATGTTGGCTCTGATGTTGGTTCTGATGTTGGTTCTGATGTTGGCTCTGATGTTGGTTCTGATGTTGGTTCTGATGTTGGCTCTGATGTTGGTTCTGTTGGTTCTGATGTTGGCTCTGATGTTGGTTCTGATGTTGGTTCTGATGTTGGTTCTGATGTTGGTTCTGATGTTGGCTCTGATGTTGGTTCTGATGTTGGTTCTGATGTTGGTTCTGATGTTGGTTCTGATGTTGGTTCTGATGTTGGTTCTGATGTTGGTTCTGATGTTGGTTCTGATGTTGGCTCTGATGTTGGTTCTGATGTTGGTTCTGATGTTGGTTCTGATGTTGGTTCTGATGTTGGTTCTGATGTTGGCTCTGATGTTGGTTCTGATGTTGGTTCTGATGTTGGTTCTGATGTTGGTTCTGATGTTGGCTCTGATGTTGGTTCTGTGGTTCTGATGTTGGCTCTGATGTTGGTTCTGATGTTGGTTCTGATGTTGGTTCTGATGTTGGTTCTGATGTTGGTTCTGATGTTGGTTCTGATGTTGGCTCTGATGTTGGTTCTGATGTTGGTTCTGATGTTGGTTCTGATGTTGGTTCTGATGTTGGTTCTGATGTTGGTTCTGATGTTGGTTCTGATGTTGGTTCTGATGTTGGTTCTGATGTTGGCTCTGATGTTGGTTCTGATGTTGGTTCTGATGTTGGTTCTGATGTTGGTTCTGATGTTGGTTCTGATGTTGGTTCTGATGTTGGCTCTGATGTTGGTTCTGATGTTGGCTCTGATGTTGGTTCTGATGTTGGTTCTGATGTTGGCTCTGATGTTGGTTCTGATGTTGGTTCTGATGTTGGCTCTGATGTTGGTTCTGTGGTTCTGATGTTGGCTCTGATGTTGGTTCTGATGTTGGTTCTGATGTTGGTTCTGATGTTGGTTCTGATGTTGGCTCTGATGTTGGTTCTGATGTTGGTTCTGATGTTGGTTCTGATGTTGGTTCTGTGGTTCTGATGTTGGTTCTGATGTTGGTTCTGATGTTGGCTCTGATGTTGGTTCTGATGTTGGCTCTGATGTTGGTTCTGTGATGTTGGCTCTGATGTTGGTTCTGATGTTGGTTCTGATGTTGGTTCTGATGTTGGTTCTGATGTTGGTTCTGATGTTGGCTCTGATGTTGGTTCTGATGTTGGTTCTGATGTTGGTTCTGATGTTGGCTCTGATGTTGGTTCTGATGTTGGTTCTTGATGTTGGTTCTGATGTTGGCTCTGATGTTGGCTCTGATGTTGGTTCTGATGTTGGTTCTGATGTTGGTTCTGATGTTGGTTCTGATGTTGGCTCTGATTTTGGTTCTGATGTTGGCTCTGATGTTGGTTCTGATGTTGGTTCTGATGTTGGTTCTGATGTTGGTTCTGATGTTGGTTCTGATGTTGGTTCTGATGTTGGCTCTGATGTTGGTTCTGATGTTGGTTCTGATGTTGGTTCTGATGTTGGTTCTGATGTTGGTTCTGATGTTGGTTCTGATGTTGGCTCTGATGTTGGTTCTGATGTTGGTTCTGATGTTGGTTCTGATGTTGGTTCTGATGTTGGTTCTGATGTTGGTTCTGATGTTGGCTCTGATGTTGGTTCTGATGTTGGTTCTGATGTTGGTTCTGATGTTGGTTCTGATGTTGGCTCTGATGTTGGTTCTGATGTTGGTTCTGATGTTGGCTCTGATGTTGGTTCTGATGTTGGTTCTGATGTTGGTTCTGATGTTGGCTCTGATGTTGGTTCTGATGTTGGCTCTGATGTTGGTTCTGATGTTGGTTCTGATGTTGGTTCTGATGTTGGCTCTGATGTTGGTTCTGATGTTGGTTCTGCTGATGTTGGTTCTGATGTTGGTTCTGATGTTGGTTCTGATGTTGGTTCTGATGTTGGTTCTGATGTTGGCTCTGATGTTGGTTCTGATGTTGGTTCTGATGTTGGTTCTGATGTTGGTTCTGATGTTGGTTCTGATGTTGGTTCTGATGTTGGCTCTGATGTTGGTTCTGTGATGTTGGCTCTGATGTTGGTTCTGATGTTGGTTCTGATGTTGGCTCTGATGTTGGTTCTGATGTTGGTTCTGATGTTGGCTCTGATGTTGGTTCTGTGGTTCTGATGTTGGCTCTGATGTTGGTTCTGATGTTGGTTCTGATGTTGGTTCTGTTGGTTCTGATGTTGGTTCTGATGTTGGCTCTGATGTTGGTTCTGATGTTGGTTCTGATGTTGGTTCTGATGTTGGTTCTGATGTTGGTTCTGTTGGTTCTGATGTTGGTTCTGATGTTGGTTCTGATGTTGGCTCTGATGTTGGTTCTGATGTTGGTTCTGATGTTGGTTCTGCTGATGTTGGTTCTGATGTTGGTTCTGATGTTGGCTCTGATGTTGGTTCTGTTCTGATGTTGGTTCTGATGTTGGTTCTGATGTTGGCTCTGATGTTGGTTCTGATGTTGGTTCTGATGTTGGCTCTGATGTTGGTTCTGATGTTGGTTCTGATGTTGGTTCTGATGTTGGTTCTGATGTTGGTTCTGATGTTGGTTCTGATGTTGGCTCTGATGTTGGTTCTGATGTTGGTTCTGATGTTGGTTCTGATGTTGGTTCTGATGTTGGTTCTGATGTTGGTTCTGATGTTGGCTCTGATGTTGGTTCTGATGTTGGCTCTGATGTTGGTTCTGATGTTGGTTCTGATGTTGGTTCTGTTGTCTGATGTTGGTTCTGATGTTGGTTCTGATGTTGGCTCTGATGTTGTTGGTTCTGATGTTGGCTCTGATGTTGGTTCTGATGTTGGTTCTGATGTTGGCTCTGATGTTGGTTCTGATGTTGGTTCTGATGTTGGCTCTGATGTTGGTTCTGTTGGTTCTGATGTTGGCTCTGATGTTGGTTCTGATGTTGGTTCTGATGTTGGTTCTGTTGCTTCAGAAGTTGGTTCTGATGTTGGCTCTGATGTTGGTTCTGATGTTGGTTCTGATGTTGGTTCTGATGTTGGTTCTGATGTTGGTTCTGTTGGTTCTGATGTTGGTTCTGATGTTGGTTCTGATGTTGGCTCTGATGTTGGTTCTGATGTTGGCTCTGATGTTGGTTCTGTGGTTCTGATGTTGGCTCTGATGTTGGTTCTGATGTTGGTTCTGATGTTGGTCTGATGTTGGTTCTGATGTTGGTTCTGATGTTGGTTCTGATGTTGGCTCTGATGTTGGTTCTGATGTTGGTTCTGATGTTGGTTCTGATGTTGGCTCTGATGTTGGTTCTGATGTTGGTTCTGATGTTGGTTCTGATGTTGGCTTCTGATGTTGGCTCTGATGTTGGTTCTGATGTTGGTTCTGATGTTGGTTCTGATGTTGGCTCTGATGTTGGTTCTGATGTTGGTCTCTGATGTTGGTTCTGATGTTGGTTCTGATGTTGGTTCTGATGTTGGTTCTGATGTTGGCTCTGATGTTGGTTCTGATGTTGGCTCTGATGTTGGTTCTGATGTTGGTTCTGATGTTGGTTCTGATGTTGGTTCTGATGTTGGTTCTGATGTTGGTTCTGATGTTGGCTCTGATGTTGGTTCTGATGTTGGTTCTGATGTTGGTTCTGATGTTGGTTCTGATGTTGGTTCTGATGTTGGTTCTGATGTTGGTTCTGATGTTGGTTCTGATGTTGGTTCTGATGTTGGCTCTGATGTTGGTTCTGATGTTGGCTCTGATGTTGGTTCTGATGTTGGTTCTGATGTTGGTTCTGATGTTGGTTCTGATGTTGGTTCTGATGTTGGCTCTGATGTTGGTTCTGATGTTGGCTCTGATGTTGGTTCTGATGTTGGTTCTGATGTTGGTTCTGATGTTGGTTCTGATGTTGGTTCTGATGTTGGTTCTGATGTTGGCTCTGATGTTGGTTCTGATGTTGGTTCTGATGTTGGCTCTGATGTTGGTTCTGATGTTGGTTCTGATGTTGGTTCTGATGTTGGCTCTGATGTTGGTTCTGATGTTGGTTCTGATGTTGGTTCTGATGTTGGCTCTGATGTTGGTTCTGATGTTGGTTCTGATGTTGGTTCTGATGTTGGTTCTGATGTTGGTTCTGATGTTGGCTCTGATGTTGGTTCTGATGTTGGTTCTGATGTTGGTTCTGATGTTGGTTCTGATGTTGGTTCTGATGTTGGTTCTGATGTTGGCTCTGATGTTGGTTCTGATGTTGGTTCTGATGTTGGTTCTGATGTTGGTTCTGATGTTGGTTCTGATGTTGGCTCTGATGTTGGTTCTGATGTTGGTTCTGATGTTGGTTCTGATGTTGGTTCTGATGTTGGTTCTGATGTTGGTTCTGATGTTGGCTCTGATGTTGGTTCTGATGTTGGCTCTGATGTTGGTTCTGATGTTGGTTCTGATGTTGGCTCTGATGTTGGCTCTGATGTTGGCTCTGATGTTGGCTCTGATGTTTTCTGATGTTGGTTCTGATGTTGGCTCTGATGTTGGTTCTGATGTTGGTTCTGATGTTGGCTCTGATGTTGGCTCTGATGTTGGTTCTGATGTTGGTTCTGATGTTGGCTCTGATGTTGGCTCTGATGTTGGTTCTGATGTTGGCTCTGATGTTGGCTCTGATGTTGGCTCTGATGTTGGCTCTGATTTCTGATGTTGGTTCTGATGTTGGTTCTGATGTTGGTTCTGATGTTGGCTCTGATGTTGGTTCTGATGTTGGTTCTGATGTTGGCTCTCATGTTGGCTCTGATGTTGGTTCTGATGTTGGTTTTGATGTTGGTTCTGATGTTGGTTCTGATGTTGGCTCTGATGTTGTTTCTGATGT
>JBBPBX010081636.1:5893-15908 GCA_038048925.1 Garcialebias charrua | reverse complement strand
CAAAGCACAAATAATCCGAACACAGTCAGCAGAGGTGGATTGCAAGCCATGTACACGGGTGTCATTTTACCGGAAGTAAGTTGAGTGCAGCTGTCAAAATATGCATTTTTTTTGTTTCTGATTTGGATTTTTATGCTCCCATCACAATTTCTACATCATTAAATGATTATTTTGGTGTGAAGTACTTTGTAACTTCATCCATCCATATATCAATTATCTTCCACTTGTTCCAAAGTCGGGTCACGAGGGCAGCAGCTTGAGCAGGGAGGCCCAGACATCTCTTTCCACAGCCGCTTCTTCATGACACTTTTCTGCCCCTTCTGCCATAGTTTTCTGTCTTCATGTTTTTTCCCCACTGTTCATGTTCAAGCTCTGCTCCTGTCAATCTACACCATGCCCACTTTGCTTCACGTAAATAATTAGCCTTCATCTTATGCATCTGTTCTGCTCCCTATTTAAATGGTAAATGGACTGTACTTATATAGCGCCTTTCTATCTCATGGAGATACTCAAAGCGCTTTACACTACAATATGTGTCCTCATTTACCCATTCATATAGCACTCTACTATATATCTCTACAAAGCTAATTGAACAAATCTTTCTAACGAGACTAATCAGAGCGTTATCACTTTTGTTACAAATAAAATCCAGTTGTTTCTGTATTGAACGCCTTTTTTGATTTATCATGTCCTGGACGACTGGGAATCTTCACCAGCATATCACATTCATACACCAATGAGACACACATCGGAGGCAACGAGGGGTTCAGTATCTTGCCCAGGAACATATCGGCATGTCACTGCTGGTGGTGGATTCGAACCCACAACTCTTGCATTGGAGGGCAACTGCTCTAACCACTCAGCCACAGCCGCCCCAAGCCTCAAGCTCTCACTCGCGAGTTGCCAGATTATCAAACTTCTTTGATAGCAGATGTCCAGCATCCATGCCATAGTCTCGTTTGCCTGTCCTGGTTTGACCCTACGCCTGTCTCCTGGATTCCTAGCCTTCCTACACCTTTTCTGATCGGACCTAACAAACATGTAAAGACACACAGAGAAGGAGGAGTGTGGAAAAACTGACTCTGAGCTGATGAAGAGCCAATAGAGCCAGATCCATGAGAGCAGGAGCATGAGGGCACTGATGGGGAGGCACAGCAGCAGCCAGTTGCCAAAGTTGATGCAGTTACAGTCCGGATACACTCTGAGGGCAAACACAATCATTGTTTTATTCTACATCACCACTTCATTCTATAAACATCTCTTCATTGTTTCATTCTTCAAACATCTGTTCACCACTTCATTCTTTAAATATCTGTATTGATTCATTCTTTAAACATCTGTACATTCTGAAGGCAAACACAACCATCATTTCATTTTTTAAATATGTGTTCACCATATCATTCTTTAAATATCGGTTCAACATTTCATTATTTAAATATCGGTTCATTGTTTCATTCTTTAAATATCTGTACACTCTGAGGGCAAACACAGTCATCGTTTCATTCTTTAAACATCTGTTCACCACTTCATTCTTTAAACATCTGTTCATTGTTTAATTATTTAAACATCTTTACACTCTGAGGGCAAACACAGTCATTGTTTCATTCTTTAAACATCTGTTCCCCACTTAATTCTTTAAACATATGTTCATTTTTTCATTCTTTAAACACATGTACACTCTGAGGGCAAACACAATCATTTCATTTTTTAAACATCTGTTCACCTTTTCATTCTTTAAATATCTGTTCAACTTTTCATTCTTTAAACATCTGTTCATTGTTTCATTCTTTAAACACACTCTCAGGGCAAACACAGCCATCCTTTCATTCTTTATACATCTGTTCAATGTTTCATTTTTTAAACATAGGTTCAATGTTTCATTTTTTAAACATCTGTTCAATGTTTCATTTTTTAAACATATGTTCAATGTTTCATTCATTAAACATCTGTTCATTGTTTCATTTTTTAAACATCTGTTCATTGTTTCATTTATTAAACTTTTGTTCACCACTTTATTCTTTAAAGGGGACCACACTTGCAAAATTCACTTTTTAATGTTTTTTTTACTCAACTTTGGGTATTTACTTCATAAAAAAACAGTCCTTGTGCCAAAAAAATGCACCCAGTGGTTTATTTACTCTAAGTAGATTTATTTTACTGTGATACAAACGGTTCGTTTTAAAATACTCTCGCATGTTACGTCACAAGCGAGAGAGGACAACCCACCACAACCTGAGTCCAGCCCCTCACCTAGCAACCCCTGGTTAGGCTCAACCCACTTCTGTATTAAACACATGACTGTTGTTTTTCATGATTTCATCTCATCTTTTGTTTATATGTTCTTAATTTCATGTGTACAGCACTTTGTTGCAGCTGTGTTTTTTTAAATGGCTTTATAAATAAAGTATAATTGTTATTTTTATGTTTTAGTTCAATTTTTAGTGTATTTGCGATCGCTCCCAACGCGCAGCCGGTAAAAATTAAACGAGCAGACCCCCGGCGTAGGGACCGGCGGCAACGGGACCCTCTTCTGGCGCGATGGAGCGGAGCTTCAACTGTACAGCCTCGCTGCTGCCTCGAAGCAGCCTCACAGCAGCGAGGACCTTCTCCTTACGGATTAATTTACGGGAGACACTTGGTGAACTTTGTGTTGTCTTGACTGGAACAGCGATAACTCCCAAAATCGCCGCGTGCAACGAGCGGAGCTGGCGAACACCGGAAGAGGAACAAGCTAACATTAGCATCGGATTCGGGTGGTCTCATGCTAAAAGGAGCAGCAAATTGCGGCGCGCTCAGACGGGTTTCGGTAAGTTATCTTAAGCTGACACTAACAGTAAGTCAAATGAGTAATAAAAAAAGAGCTAATTTTAAAACAACAACACATTACAGATACTGGCTGTTACAGAGGGCGTAAACAGATCTTTGAAGGGCGTGGACTTCAGAACTCAGTATCAGAAACCGGTCGTTCAAAACGAAAGTTAAAAATGGCAGAATTAAAAAGGGTATAATTAATTATCTAAGAATTATTTTGTGTATTAAAATGAATTAATATTGTCAAGATAGCACACAGACATAACATAAAATTTTTAAAGACCTATATGTGGTCTCCTTTAAACATCTGTTCATTGTTTCATTCTTTAAACATCTGTTCACCACTTCATTCTTTAAACATCTGTTCATTGTTTCATTCTTTAAACATATGTACTTTCTGAGGGCAAACACCATCATAGTTTCATTCATTAAACATCTGTTCACGACTTTATTCTTTAAACGTCTGTTCATTGTTTCATTCTTTAAACATCTGTACACTCTGAGGGCAGTCATTGTTTCATTCTTTAAACATCTGTTCATAATTTCATTCCTTGAACAACTGTTCATAATTTCATTATTTTAACATCTGTTCATCATTTCATTCCTTAAACATCTGTTCATCATTTCATTCCTTAAACATCTGTCTTTTGCTTCATTCTTTAAGCATCTGTTCATTGTTTCATTCTTTAAACATCTGTTCATTGTTTCATTCCATAAACATCTGCTCATTGTTTCATTCTGTAAATCCCTGTTCATTGTTTCATTCTTAAAACATCTGTTCATTTAGTTTCGTTCTTCAAACCTCTGTTCATCACTGTATTCTTCAATCATCTGTTCAGTTCATCATTCCATTATTTAAACTTTTTTCAAAATTTCATTATTTAAACATCTGTTCACAGACATTTATACAGAACATATCTAACAAAGTTGAGTCAAGTCCTCTGGATGGATTTAAAAAACAAACAAACTCTGAAACGTTTAATCTTTTATCCAATGGACTTCATCTGAGGAACTGCAACAAACTCAGTCTTATAAATAGCACCTTCTCATAATGGATCAATCATTTTGTTGTTGACATCCAGAACTAGCTGTTCACATGATAAAGTCAAGTCAAGTCAACTTTATTTATAGAGCACATTTAAAACAGAAGCTGTTACCAAAGTGCTTAACAGTAACATCAATGAGAGTATAATTAATGGGAAAAAAAACCACACACTAATGATAGTACTGAAAAAATTAAAAGCATTAAAAACATAGGAACACAGAACAAAAAGTACTACATCAACTCACACTGTGTGAAATGCCAGAGAAAACAAATGTTTTTAGCAGTGATTCAAGCACAGGAAGGGAGGTGGCCTGCCTATTGTTAGGGGGCAGGTTGTTCCACAGTTTGGGGAATTTACTGAAAATGCATGATCACCCCTGAGCTTCAGTCTTGTTTTTGGAACAGCCAAAATCAGCTGATTGGATGATCTCAAGGCCCGAGAGGGAATATATAGTTCTAGTAGCTCAGAGAGATAAGGGGGTGCAAGGACATTTAGTCACTCATAGGTCAACAAAATACTTTTAAAATATATTCTAGTATGCACAGGGAGCCAGTGAAGGGAGGACAGAACTGATGTAATATGCTCAAACTTATGAGTTCCAGTTAAGAGCCGAGCAGCAGCATTCTGGATGAGATGGAGACGCGAGATGAAGGCCCGACTGACCCCAGCATAGAGTGCATTACAGTAAAATGGTAAATGGTAAATGGAGCTTATTTATATAGCGCTTTCCAGCCCCCTGTGAGGAGCCCCAAATCGCTTTACAATACCAACCATCCACCCATTCATCCACACATTCATACACCGGTAGCGGCGACTGCCATGCAAGGCGCCTTCCAGTCCTACCGGGAGCAACTTGGGGTTAAGTGTCTTGCCCAGGGACACAACGACACATGGTGTGGGGAACCGGGATTCGAACCTCCAACCTTCCGATTGGGGGACGACTGCCATTACCACTACGCCACGGCCGCCCAGTAGTCCAGTCCGGTCGTGACAAAGGTATGGACTCGTTTCTCGAGTTCAAATCAGGACAACACTGGTTTGAGCTTAGCTACCTGCCTTGATTGGAAGAAGAATTTCTGCAGAACAGATTTGTTTGTCAAACTTGAAGTCAGGGTCTAAAACCATTCTGATATTTTTAACAGATTAAGATGCTTAAGATATGGCTGAAGAGAGTCCCGGTTTACAGGATCAGAGGCGGCAGGTGAGCTAGCGCTAAAGACATTGACATTTTTATTTTATTTTATTTATAAAATGTGTTCATTTCTTTTACAAAAAAAAACACAATACAAAACAATCCCATAAATGATAATGTACAAAATATAAAAAAATGAAAGGTAGCAGAAAGAAGAACAAATCTTATTATATCTGCCCCTTTTTTCAAACAATCAGTTCAAACAATAATAATCTTCTAGTAACAGTACAAAATGAATAACTCAAATTTTCTAACTAATACAATACACATTACGCTACTTCATATTGTAAAGCGCTTTGGGACTCCTCACAGGGGGCTGGAAAGCGCTATATAAATAAGCTCCATTTACCATTTACCATATATTTTTTAACAATTTAGTTTTGATAATTTTCTTAAAGCTGCTATATGTAACTTTTCTAAAAATATATTTTTAACATATTTCTTCATATTGAGTGGGATGTGACCTTTTGACCTGGGCACACCACTGAGGGTGTTTTTCGTTGTTCGAGCATGTCAAAAAATTCCATAGCACACTGTTTAATTTCTGCCATGGTACTCTCTTTGCAATTAACATTGAAGCGAACACATTTCATTATGAAAGGTATCAGATTCAAAGTGAAACAATTTTTAAACAGGTAATCTTCCTCAATCCCCGTGACAGTTTTATCCCCTGTGTAAACAGAGAGAAGCCTGTCGTAAAACACCAGGGGATGTTCACCTGGTTCCTGAAGGATGTTCTTTGCAGCTAAGTGCCTATCAAAGGATGCACCTGTTAGAACGTCCATCTTTGTACTGATTTTCTGTGAAAAATCAAGGAAAGTGGGTCTTATTTCACAGTGTGCAGTCTCACCATGTGATGCCAGGATGTGACATTAAATAAAAAATCAGTGATTCCTATTAAGTTGTCGACCTGTGACAAGGTCAAACAAAATTGGCTGTTTTTTGTGTGATTTTGTGAAAATCAAGACAAAAGAAGCCTCATGTGTGTTATTTTAAACTTGCAGTCTAAAATAACGTGTGACAGACAATGTGTTCTGCACAGAATCTAAGATAAAAGTGTCAAGTTTTATCAAAAAGCAGACATGTCTGTCTGAATTCTGTGTAACTGTTCTGCCATCAACATTTGATTCTCTGCGAAAATCAAAATAAAGTGTGCTGTGAGTACAATATTTCAAATTGTTCCCCGTTTAAAAACAGGAACGTTCAAACGTACAAATTACAGGAAGACTGCGTCTCCTCTAGTAACCAGCAGGTGGGGTGAGCAACGCTGGATAAATTTATCACAGCGACTGCAATCCTCTTACTGACCGCTATAGAGGCGCTGTTGTCACCTGTGAGCGCAGCCGTGAGCTGCCAAACATTCACAGACGTCTAACAACGGATCAAAAACAGCAAATCAGAAAGCCCAGAGCCCTGACGTGACAAAACTCTAGTATCCCCTTTCTCACAAAAATGAAATTATGTGAGTAAAATCGGTTGGACTGTGAAACATTTTAAACTGCGTTTAAAAGAAAAAAGGTCGGGCCTTCAAAGTAGTTGCCACTGCCGGTGTCACGTGACCTGGTCACATGGCGATCGGTAGTTTCTGAACAACGTACTCATACATCCACCAACATCTCAAAAACACCGCGATGAAGCAGTCTTTTCAATGACAGTAATGGACAAACAAGCCTGAAACTTGTCTGGGACAAGCAGCTGAAGTGAAAGTTGACGAGGAGCGGGGCTTCACCCACTGCGCAAGCGTCAACACTTACAGCGTAATCGACCAATCACAGCAAAGACAGAACAGTAGTTCAAAAACCCAAGCGTTCATGGGAAATGGAGTCTTCTTAACCGTACGCCACTCACGTGCGGCGCGCCGTTCGAGCGGTGTGTTCACGGACCTGCGGTCGGTCGAACAAAAGCGTGGAACGGACTTTTCAACGTTCTAAAACAGTCATAAATATCGCAAAACACCGCGGTTAAGCCAGTCTTCGACGATATCACGCGCATAGAACTCAAACAACACAAATAAACCGTCAGAAATGTGTACATAAATGAATCTGACAACCAGCAGTCTACAGAAACCAACGTTCTTGAACACGACACACAATGGACCAATCACAGCGTTTTAAGCAGCCATCTTGTCTCGGTACCGCTAACGTTAGCACGACCCAAAGAGGACACACTTTCACAAAATAAACGTATTTTTACACCGCAGAAAACTCTGTAAATGAGCTCAACACATCCAGGCTAACCCCCACGCCCCCCAAAGAAGGCAGCACGCTAACTGTTTAAACAACGGACTTTACGTCACTCGGAACCGGATCCTGTCCGGTCCAAAAGCTGAGTGGGCTTTACCCGAACCTCGGCTAACAACACGTTGTAACAGATTAGGTAAAAATGGAGAAGCAAAGAGTGAACAGACCATCAACAGCAAACCGCAGGAGTAATAAACATGAAGCAGAGCCGTGACACGGCGGTCACAACAAAGAAAAATGCATGCAGCCTCGCGACACGTAACGAAACGTCTCACAAAAACAGACAAAACATTCATCCGCACTTCAAGCACACGTTCAAAAGTGAAAGAAAGAACAATTCTAACGGGAAACGCACCAGCCAATGCCACGATTAGCAATCTCTGAGACACTCACCAGCCAAAACCATTCCATAAGTCCACAACAGGATGCAAACTAATGCTAACAACACCGTAACAATAATAAGCTACACAAAACAACTTAATAATCGTTCTAGGAACTCGGACGAGCCACCAAATGTAATGAAATAATGTGGCGTATGCGGCCAGCAAAATGTAATGAAATAATGGTGTAAGGTATTTAAACACTTATAAAACCACCATTATTGTAGATGCGCCGGTCTGAGCAGATTTTATCCTGCACAAACTGCCACCAATGCGCGAGTTCTTCCTTTTTCCGATACTAAATTGCTTTTACTATAATTAGGAAAAATGTAACTTCACAAGGGAATCCAACTTATGTTGGTCTACCAGAAAATAGACCTTTTATTGAAACTATCACAAAATTACATTAAACATTTGTATCGATATTAGCGTTGACAAGAATTCAAATTAAAACAAACAGACAGTTAGAAACTTAAACTGTTGGCACATTACTTGACAGATTAAAGCTTATGAAAAATAAGAAAATAGGAGGAAGAAGATGAATGAAAGCTAAGTTAACGGAAGTTAATTATTTTGAAAACAACCAGAGTGGCACCTTCCCATACGGATCCGGCTGTACCTCCGACACGTGCAGCATACAAACAAGCCTCTTTACCTGGTGACGATAGTCCCTTGGAGGTGAGGACAGAGAAGTTGGTGGACACTAACGGACTGTGTTGTCCCGTTGAGGTCCAGTCGACTTCGTGCGTGTATGACTGGATCAGACGAGCCAGGAGCACGCTTTCACCGGCAGGAACAGGACCAGCTACTGGCTGAACTTTCAAAGTAAAACTTCAGAAAACAAATTCTTTCAGAAATGAGTGAAAGGATCACAGTAAGGCTTTACTATGATTCCAGCTGAGACGTGTGTCGAGTTGACATATGACCGGGACGTCTCCAGCTTTTCCAGAGGAGAGAAACCAGTTGTCAGTTAGTTCTCTCCAAAAACTAAAGCCAAAAATGCAGGAAGTGCCCTTTTAAGAAGGGGGTGTGACTTAGTCACATACTTCCTGCTGATTGGCTGTCCATCACTAGAGAAGGAGTGACTTTGCAAGTGAGTGAGTTTGAGTGACAGATGATAGGGTAGACAAAACATAGAAAACATACGTGAGAAGATGCAGGTGCATGTGAACGAGCAATGTAACTTGTTTTGAGAACAGATTCATTGTTTTTAGAAAGGACGGGAGACCGAAAGCAAGCTATGTCTAGCACTTTTCCTTTGAAACAAAAACAGTTCAAACAAATACGAAGGATTGTTCATTCAACTTTAGACACTTATTCTGCATAGAGCAGACAGTTTAAAGCACGATCATTCTGAGATGTTCTCTTAACTTTGTCATATTTAAAATATACCAGCTTAGTAAAATCATCATTGAAATGACAAAAATATTGTTTGATCAATTCTGAATTAACACACATTAAAGAGAAAGTTCAATCTGATTAATTAGTGTCCATTAATTCATAATAATTGTTAACCAATATAAGTGTCCAATCGTCTCCTTGAGGGCTTCAAGAAGGCGTAACACTTAGAGTTTCAAAGAGATGCAGAGAGGTGTACTTGAAGGTCAAGCCTAAAATATCAGAGGTTAGGTGTATCACTACACATGTAACATTGTTTATTGTACTGTCCTTGATCAAATAAATTTGAATGAAATGAAATGAAATGGGTGCTCGTGGCTGAGGCCAGGTGCGGGTCAGTTCCGTGAGGAAGTCTGGGAAGACGGGCATCCTTTGCCTTGCTGCAACCTGTTGTTTTGAATAAAAATAGTTCCCCGCCACCCTCGTGACCTATTGGCGAGGTGGGGGTTCCGGCCAGGGGATGTTCAACACGTCCGCTGCTCTGTTGCATAGGTCGAACAGGGCCGGGATGGAGAAGTCCGTTCAAGGGAGCGCAGGTATCGGGGTCCTGGGGAGGTCCTCACCCGGATCCTCGACTCCGAGTTCTGGTTCCTCCGCTGAAAATTCGCCCGAGGCTAAGATGGAGATCTCGTCTTCATTCATCATGCCTCTGGTGTTGAACTCGACAGTTAGGACCACCATGGGAGCAAGCGGGTCAGGGCTGTAGCCCCAATAGATGTGCGTGCTGTCGTGTAGAGCCATGTGTTCGAGCTCTGGGGTCGGAGTGAGGGTCTCAGTGGTGTCTGGGTCCTGTGGACCAGCTGAGCTTCCAATGGCCTAAGCCACGAGGTCCACGCGCTGCCGGAGCACTGCGTCCAGCATCTGGCTGCAGTGTGGGCAAGAGTCGGGCACGTCCAGAGCTTGTCTTTCATGAAATATACCCAGGCAGACTGGACAGGCCTCATGACC
>JBBPBX010081634.1:0-15908 GCA_038048925.1 Garcialebias charrua | reverse complement strand
GACGTCGCCTGCAGAGACAGACTCGACGCCGTCTGCAGAGACGACACAACGCCGCCAGCAGAGACCGACTTGACGCTGCCTGCAGGGACCGACTTGGCTGCAAACCACGATTCCTTATCCGTTGCAAACCACGACTCTTCGCCGGCCGACTCTTCGCTTGCAGTGGTCGACTCTTTGCCAACTGCAGACGACTCTTCTCTGACCGAAGACGACTCTTCGCCGGCTGACTCTTCACCGACTGCAGATGACTCTTCGTTGGCCGATTCTTCACCGACTGCAGACGACTCTTCGCCGGCCAACTCTTCGCAGACTGTAGACGACTCTTCGCCAGCCGACTCTTCGACGACTGCAGAAGACTCATCACCTAACTTGGCGCCTGACGACGACTCATCGCCTGACTCGCGCCTGACGACGACTCATCGCCCGACTCGGCGTCTGATGACGACGACTCATCGCCTGACTCGGCGCCTGACGACGACTCATCGCCCGACTTGACGCCTGACGACAACTCATCGCCCGACTCGGCGCCTGACAACGACTCATCGCCCGACTCGGCGCCTGACGACGACTCATCGCCCGACTCGGCGCCTGACGACGACTCATCGCCCGACTCGGCGCCTGACGACGACTTATCGCCTGACTCGGCGCCTGACGGTGACTCATCGCCTGACACGACTCATCGCCCGACTCGGCGCCTGACCTTTCATCAGTTGTAGTCTCTTCTCCTGATGACTCTTTGATGCACAACCTCTTATCGGTTGCAGTCTGTTCGTCTGATGACTCTTTGACGCTCGACCTCTCATCGGCTGCAGTCACTCCGCCTGACGTCTCTCCGCCTGACGACGTTTCTCCGCCTGACGACGTCTCTTTGCCTGACGACTGCACGTCTGACGTCTCGCTACCTGACGACTGCACGCCCGACGTCTCGCCGCAAGACGACTGCACGCCCGACGTCTCGCCGCAAGACGATTGCACACCCAACGTCTTGCCGACTGACGTCTCCTCGCCTGACGACATCTCGCCGTCTGATGACTGCACGTCCGACATGCTCATGCCTGATGGATGGCCGCCCGCCCAATGTGCTCATGCCTGATGGACGGCCTCCCGCCCGACATTCTCATGCCTGATGGACGGCCTCCCGGCCGCCCGCCCGACGTACTCCAGCCTGCTGGACGGCCTCCCGGCCACCTGCCCGAACTCTTGGGCATAAGTGTTATTTCCTCTTCAGTTTTCCCAGGTTCCTACCTGTCTGGTTTTCTCTTCCTTAGGATTTTTTCTTCTTGTGCCCTCCATCCTGTCTCCTCCCTCCTCCCTCCCTAGTTATGTGGGGGCCCACTTTGGGGGTGTCAGGTGCCACCCTTGAGGTGGGGTTATGACACGGTTCTGTTTTCTTGCACCTCTGTTGTCCGTGTCATCATTCACAGCTGATCCTCATTCTAATCACCCCAGGTGCCTCTCACTGTCTCGTTAATGTCAGTATTTAGACTGTGTGTTTTCATTCCTTTGGCATCCGGGCTTTATCTTTCCACTATGTGTGATCTGTTCTGCTCCTGCTCCAGTAAGTGTTTTGCTACCTTGACAGCGTTTTTGTTTTGTTAAATAAAAATATATTTTTTCATTCGCGAGTCATCCTGTTTTCTTGCACCTGGGTTCAAACCAAACAGCTGCTCATGACACCCCCCCACCACCTACCCCCCCACACGCAAACACACACACACATACACTCGCATGCACGCGCACACACACACACACACACATGTGGGTCCCTATTTGCGTACATAAATAAATAAAGTTAAAATGTAAGATGAGGTTGAATTAAGTGTAGCTCAAGTTAAGTACTGACAGCTGCTCTGAATGCTCCTCAGCCACCTGTTTGGGGGTGGGGTGGGGGGTTGGAAAAAACTGTGCAGGATGAGTGAAGTCCTTCATGATGTGGAGTGCCTTCCCCTTGCATCGTGATATGAAAAGGTCTGAGGCGGTGGGAAGGCTGCTCCCCACATTAGCAGCCTCCATCTGCAGAGCTATCTCCTCAGCAGCAATGCAGCTGCTGTACTGAGGGCGTTCTCTGCACCTGCATCACTGTGTGCAGTGATGCAGGTGCAGAGAACGCTCTCCACCGCACAGTGATAGAAGCTCCTCAGGACAGAGCTCCCAAGTCCAGCTCTTAGCAGCTTCCTCCATTCAAGAACACACAGAGTTTCCCCGTGTTTTTCCCGACCGATGGTCACAATTTGCTTGGAATAACTAAAAACTGTTGATCTGGAAGGCTGATGTTGTTATTAAGCCAGGTTTCCGCTAAGCAAAGAACAGCACAGTTATTCATCTCTGTAGAAACTCTCATCCTCATATGTAACAAGTCCACTTTGTTATCCAGTGACTGGACATTGACCAGAAAGAGTTTTATTTCATGCCAGAAATAAAGATTATTTTAGGTTGAGAAACTGTTTAATCTGGTAAATGAAGTTATATGGTATCTAAAGCTCTAGCAATGTAGGATTTTTGTTCTATCTGTCTGTTTCTTCATGTTTCCAGCTCTAAGTGATTTCCCTCCTTGTGTTCAGCGCCTGACTCACCTGTGTCTCATGTTATTCACTACAGGTGTCTGTTGTTGTCCCAATCAGTGTGTGTACGTAAATATTCAGTTCCCTGGTATCTTGTCTTTGTCTCGGGATTATCCTCATGGTGTGTTCTGCCTTCCGTACTGTATCATGTTTACTCGTGAGTACACTGCCCCAACAGCGTCAGCATTGTTTTTTGGAAAATAAATGCATTCAATTTTTTCCACGAGCCTCCTGTCATCCTCCTTCACTTGGGTTCAACACTTCTGATGGCAGAACCTGATAGAATCCTGAGACCAATTCTGAACCTAGCAGGAGAATGATCACTCTTGTTTGAGATTTTGGCCCGTGAGACAGATAAGACCACTCAACGTGACAGAGAGAAGGAGGAGAGAAGAAATAATCTGTTTTGGGAGACCCGCCTAGTCATTAAACCTGGGCCCTCAGCTTCACTATCTCTCTCCCTCTCATATACTCGTCCTGCTACTGCACCCCTCTGCCCACCTCCTCCTCATTCGCCTCCTGACTGTTCCAAACAAATGTCAGAAAGAAGGGGGCAAATCGCTGGTCCTCCCAGAGTCCAGCACAAAAGGGGGAGAGCTTCGTGAGCGGAGGGAAAAACCATCTCTCAGGCACCGGAGGAATGGCGGAACATTTTACTGGGGAGAAGGTATCTATATCCGTCAGAAGAACAAACCCGGCTCTAACTCACTGGAGGATCGAGGGGGGAATTCGGTGGGGTAGAGGTACCCTTGCCCCCACTTGCCTGAGAAGCAGCCTTGCCCTCCCTTGCCAGAGGAGATGGAGCGGTGGAAGCCTTCGCTGGTGGCGATGTATCTAGATCAGCCCAGCCATGAGGAGATCCAGGCGTACTCCCCTCTTCTGCCCTGTTGAAAGGAGACCCAGGTGGACGCTCCTCACTCCGGTCTTTCCGAGAGGTTCACAGCTCCATATCCTGCTGCAGCTTTGGCTCCATCTCCTGCTGTAGCTCTGGCTCCACCACCTGCTGCAGCAGCCCTGACCCCACAACCTGCTGTAGCCCTGTCTCTACCACCTGCTACAAATCTGGTCCCCGGCTTGTCTGCTGAGGCTCCCGGTTCATCTGAGTTCCTCATCACTGGGTTTGCTAAGGTTCTCGTCCCTGGTTGTGCCGAGGCTCCCGGCTCATCTGAAGTCCTCGTCCTTGGTTCAACTAACGTCTTCGTCCCTGATTCAGCTGAGGTCCTTGCTCCTGGTCTGCCCAAGATCCTTGCTCCTGGTCCGCCTGAGGTCTTTGCTCCTGGCTTGTCGGCTGAGGTCTTTGATCCTGGCCTGACTGCAGAAGATCCCGGCCCATCTGAGGTATTCGCTCCCAGCCTGCCTGAGGTCTTCGCTCCTTGCCCGACCACAGAAGATCCCGGCCCATTTGAGGTATTCGCTCCCAGCCTAACTGAGGTCTACGTTCCCGGTCCGCCCGAGTTCTGCGCTCCCGGCCCACCTGAGGTCTTCGATCCCGGCCTGACCGCAGAAGATCCTGAATCGGTCGTAAAAGATCCTGGCCCACCTGATGTCTTCTCGCCCGACCGCAGAAGATCCTGTGTTGACTGCAAAAGATCCCAGCCTGTCTGAGGTCTGCAATCCTGGCCAGATCGCAGAAGATCCTGAGTCGGCCGAGAAGATCCTGGCCCACCGGAGATCTTCGTCCCTGGCCCGCCTGCAGATGTATTCGTCCCTGGTTTACCCAAGGAGGTCCTCGTCCCTGATTTGGCTCTGGAAATCCCTATCTGCCTGAGTTCAGGAGGACACAGGTGGACACCCTATGTGGCCCACAGATGAACAGTCTTCTGGCCGCCTGTCAGGACCCGGGCCTGTGGCTGGATGGTTTCTAGGCCGCCCTCCTGATCTCCTACCTCATTGGGGCAGTCACCGGACAGCCCGCTTCAACTCCAGACCTGCCTTGGATGATCTCCTGACCATCCACCTTGACTCTGGTTGGGGTCCTAGATTTTGGTTTTATGTTTAGAGTTACCCAGGTTTGCCTGTCGGTTTTGTTCTTTTGGTCCTGTGTTTGTCCCACCTCCCATACAAGTTGGATGTATCTTGTCCTTGGGATGTCTGGAGCCATCCCTTGAGTGGGGGGTACTGTAGTTTTTTGTCTTGTCTCTGTCTGTTTCCTCATGTTTCCAGCTCTCAGTGTTTTCTCTCCTTGTGTTCAGCCCTTGTCTCACCTGTGTTTCATGTTAATCACCACAGGCGTCTGTCGTTGTCCTAGTCAGTGTGTGTATATATTCAGTTCCCTGGTGTCTTGTCTTTGTCTCGGATTGTCCTCATGGTGTGTTCTGCTTTCTGTCCTGTATCCTGTTTACTTGTGAGTATGCGGCCCCATCAGCTTCAGAGTTGTTTTTTTGTAAATAAATACTTTTGATTTTTTTCCACGAGCCTCCTATCGTCTTCCTGCACTTGGGTTCAACACTTCTGACGGCAGAACCTGACAAGCACAATGTGTTAGTGCTGAAGGGAACCGTCTGTGCCATCACTCCACAATAAATGTAATTTAAATACAAAAGCAGCTGGTTTCGGCTGTCATCAGCCAACTGGTTGTGTAACACTGTGAGAGGGTGCTATTTATAAGACTGAGCTGAACACAGCAACTCAGACTGAGGAAGTCTTTCGGATGAAAGACGAAACATTTCTACAAATTTTTTTTGCTTTGTTTTGTTTTGTTTTTTTGAATGTCTAGAGGACCAGACTTAGCTTTTTTAGATTTTTCTACCTGGATTATTGAGCATGCATCAGGGTACAAAAGCCAAATGATTCTATGCTTACTGATTTCAAACTGCTCTGACATTTTGTGATGTGGGTCAGGTAACAGTGAGGCTGGGTTCAAGTTGAACATCATTAGAGACATACAGTTTACCATTTTTTAAAGTTGTCTTGTGTCTATTGGCTTTTTCTGCAATATTCTGCAAAAACATGCATGTTATGCTGCCTTTAGGCCCGGGTCTCCCTTGCAAAAGAGATCTGTGGTCTCAATGGGATTTGCCTGGTTAAATAAAAGTAAATATTGTTTAAGATTAAATTGGTCATTGAGTCGCAGATCCAAATGTTCATAATGTGCAGTAATCTCATGAATTAGATGTTAAACAATACATGTGCAAGAGATCATACTGACACCTGCAATAACCCATGTTCAGCCATGTTTCTGCACTTTGTATTAAAGGTTTGAAAAGAAATGTTGGGAATGTTTACTATGCTATAATTTTACAAGATATTTTTACTGCATGTTCCTTGTCTGCTGGACTGACTAAGAGACAGTAGCTCAAAAAGAAAAGTGCATGTTTTTTTCTTTCTTGTTTCAACAAGCTCTTTATTCTCTCATGACATAACGTGACTTATTTCCTGCAGGAATATCTAGAGCACTTCTATGGCTACCGGTCTGAGTCGGACAGACCAAAGAGGGCTGTGAAGTCCGGCAAAGATTTGGACAAGAAGATGCGTCTCAACGAAAAAGTCAAGAAAATGCAGCTCTTCTTTGGTTTTCCTCCCAGTGGAGAACTTAATGCAGAGACTCTTGCAGTAATGAAAAAGCCCCGCTGTGGACTGTCAGATGTGGAGCAGTTTGGAGAAACATTTCGCTGGAAAAATCGCATCATCAGCTACAGGTCAGACATCAGATCACGAGGCAATGTTGGGAAAATGCAGCAATGTTCTCAGCTAGATGCTAAAGCAAACAAAATCCTACATCAGATGCAAACATTCTGATTTTTACTTTTAAGTTATGTGTTTACTATCATCATCAAAGTGAAGACCTGAAGTCAGTTTAGAGTGTCCGCTTAGAGTAAGATGAAACCCACGCACTTCACTTATCCTGAGTCCAGGGAGTCATTCTAGTAAATGCTGCCCCTGACAATGCTGTGCACAACAGTTTTGTTTGGTTCACTGTGTAACTGGTCCACCAATCAGTTTTGAAATGACATATACCATATTTTCTTGCCTATAAGTTGCAGTTTTTTGGCATAATTTACATGCCCTGCGACTTATAGTAATAATAGTAATAATAAACTTTATTTCGATAGCACCTTCCAACAACGCCTTGCATTGACCAAGGTGTTTTACAAGATAAAACAAATAAAAACAGGGCACAATAATCAGTGCAAAATACAAACACAGCCAGAATAAAAGAAGGTAAAATAGATTTAAAAAAGCTAAATACTAAAATACTAAAAGTCAAACATTTAAAGGTCTTTTAAATAAATAGATTTTCAGTTTGGCTTTGAACAGAACCAGATCAGAGATGGCATGCAGCTCATGAGGAAGAGTATTCCAGGCTGTTGGGCCTGAAACAGAAAAGGACAGGTCCCCGCATTGTTTGTATAGAGCAGTGCAAAGCCATTCAAAGCTTTAAAGCAGCTGCTTGAACTGTATCCTGAACTGAACCGGGAGCCAGTGCAGAGAAGAAAGGACAGGAGTGATGTGTTCATATTTACGTGTGTTGGTCAACAAGCGCGCAGCAGATTTTTGAACAATCTGTAGATGGGAGATAGAAGACTGACTAATACACATATAAGGCAATACAGTAGTCAAGCCTAGAGCTCACAAAGGCATGGATGGCCTTCTCCAGATCACTACGGCTAAGGAGTGACTTTACTTTAGAGAGCAGGCGGAGCTGAAAGAAGCTGGTTTTCACAGCAGAACTGATCTGTTAAGTTACAGTCAAGCTCCATTCCTAGATTTTTTTTTACCACCTGATTGGAATGGGGGAGCAGAACATAGACTGGGAGAGACGTTACAAGAATTACTGGAAGCACCAAATAAAATCAATTTTGTTTATCATTGTTTAGGTGGAGAAAATTCTGAGACAGCCAGGCTTAATGTCGTTTAAGCAGCTGGCAATAGAGTTTAAACTTAGTGAGGAACTGGGAGTGACCGGCAGATACTTTGTAGATTTGTAGACCATTTGCATACAGATGAAAAGACAGATTATGGAGTGCAATGATGGGTCCTAATAGTAGCAGGTAAAGTGAGAAGAAAACACGCCCCAGAATGGATCCCTGCGGTACACCAGAGGTCAGAGAGATTGAAGAAGAGGACAGATCACCTATTATAACTGCAGTGGAGTCTGGTCCACCACATAACAGAGAAAGTTCTGTCTGTTAAAGAGGACTTAAACCACTCGAGCAGAACTCCCTGAAGGCCAACCTGCTGAGCCAAACGAGTGATCAGCACCTGGTGGTCTGCAGTGCCAAAAGCTGCTGAGAGGTCCAACATCACCAGCAGAACAGGTTCATTGGCATCAAGGGACAAAAGAATATCATTCTGTACTTTGAGTAGTGCAGATTCAGTGCTATGATGGGGTCTGAAGCCGGATTGAAAAATTTCATACGAGTTATACACGGAAGCCATATTTTTATGGATTTTCCCATATTTATAAACCAATTTTTGGCTGATATATGACCGTTTTCATTCATTCTGACTAAAAATATTGAAGACTACCATTTTCAGACGCTAGATGGCACTTGAGTAGTATGGCATGCCATTGTATCATGTAATAGGTAAAAGTGGCTATTAATGACATATTCGGCTTGCTATAGCCTGCCACCTGTGTCCAGCTTGCTTGGAGCAACCGTCATATCAGCTTCATTTCACTGCACCGCCCCGGCGAAATGCAGCCAATTTTACCATTGACATGCATTTATTAAGTAAAAATTCAGCTGAGACACGCCTTTACTATAATGTTGAGCAAATAAATAAATGTTTTAGGTGCTTATCTTGTTAAATTTTGAAGAAATGCGTAGCGCTCCTCCTTCCAGATTTCCTCCTTGTCTGCGTGCTCCTGGAGCACTGAGGCAGCAAATACTTTTGAAATACAACTGATTTGACTGTTAAAGTACATTTATTAAGGAAAAGTGCAACTGAGATACACCTTTACTATAATTTCGAGCAAACAAATAATTGTTTTTTGGTGGTTATCCATCCATTCATCCATCCATCCATCCATCCATTATCTTTTACCCGCTTCGTCCATTTTTTGTCACTGGGGTTGCCAGTGCCCATGTCCAGCAATCACTATGCGAGGGGCGGGGTACACCCTGGATGGGTCGCAAGTCCATCACAGGGACACATAGAGACAAACGAGACAAACAACCATTCACTCTCTTACTCACACCTGAGACAATTTAGAGTTACCAATCAGCCTAACGTGCATGTTTTTGGTCTGTGGGAGGAAACTGGAGTACCCGGAGAAAACACAAGCATGCACAGAGAGAACATGCAAACCCCACCCATAAGGGCCTCCAGACCAGGATTTGAACCGGCAACCTTCTCGCTGAGAGGCAGCAGCTCTACCAGTTGTGCCACAGTGCTGCCCATTTTTAGGTGGTTCTCTTGTTAAATCTCAAAGAAATGCACAGCGACTCGTCCCTCGGTGCACTCCCGCAAATCGGATTTTGAAATGCAGCTGATTTGACCGTCAAAGTTACCGTAATTTATTAAGCAAAAGTTAGACTGAGACACATCTTTACTATAATTCGAGCAAACAAACAATTGTTAAGTGTTAATCATGTTAAAATCTTCTTAAAGTCCTCCCATGCACGCTCCCGCGGCCGCCATTTTGTAGCCCATCTATATTTGGCACAACAGGGGCCCACATTTCGGGGTTGTCAGCGGCGACGCATAATAAATGCAACTTGTACAGCAAAGCAACATATTTTTGGATTTTTCCACCATTTCAGACATATTTGGACTGATGCAACTTATAGGGTGGTGCGACGTGTATGGCTGAAAATATGTCAGTTTAACAACTGTGGCTTCCATGACGACCTAGTTAGACTCATAAACTTAACCAAATTATTTTAGCACCCAAACCTTATCAGATAGATTTGTTTTCTAAACCTAACTAAGCATTTTTTTCTTGTAAACCCTACAATGCAGTTTTTTCTCCCAAACCTAACGAAGCACTTTTGGTTCCTAAACCCAACCAAATAATTTTGTTTACTAAACATAATCAAGCAGTTATGTATGTATGTCCAACCTAACCAAGTAATTTTGTTTCCCAAATCTAAACAAATTTTTACTTTCTCACCCTAATTACGTAGTTTTTTTTCCCACCAACCATATAAACATGTTAAAATAAATCCAAGCCGTTTTGTCCACCACACCTAACTACATCTTTTTTTGTTTTCTAAACCAAACCAAGCAGTAAGTGAAACTGCAAAGAAAAGAAAAAAGACTTTAAGGACTTTGTCATTGTTCATGCAACAGGTAAACACTCAGAGCACTTAGGGTTGGTTCACAATTTTCAACATTTCCACAAGCGTACAAAACACACTCCTTTTGGAGACACCCCACCCCCATCCCACCAAAGCAAATAGAAACATATTGACTTTCACAAAACATGTTTTATTATTATTAAAGCCGTGACTCGGAGTAGAGCCGCTGCTTCTCCACATCGAGAGGAGCCAGTTGAGGTGGCTCGGGCATCTGGTTAGGATGCCTCCTGGACGCCTCCCTGGTGAGGTGTTCCGGGCATGTCCCACCGGGAGGAGACCCAGAGGAAGACCCAGGACACGCTGGAGGGACTATGTTTCTCGGCTGGCCTGGGAACGCCTTGGGATTCCCCCGGAGGAGCTGCTCCAAGTGGCTGGGGAGAGGGAAGTCTGGGCCTCCCTACTTAGGCTGCTACCCCCGCGACCCGACCCCGGATAAGCGGAAGAAGATGGATGGATGGATGGATGGATAAAGCCGTGACATAAAACCCATGGACTTACAATACATGGATATTGTTTTTTGTTGTTGTTTTCTTCCTTTTGGCTGCTCCCTTCTTCAGGGGTCACCACAGCAAACTAACTTGCATGAAGACTTGGTGATTGTTTTTACGCCAGATGTCCTTCCTGACACAACCACACACCACCGAGCTACCACAGCCCTTTATGTGGAGCAGAGAGCTGCATCTATGGATCCCGGGGGAGCAGATGGTGGTGGTTAAGGGCCTTGCTCAAGGGCCCAAAGTGGGTCCTATGCTGCTTGTGCCCATGGGTGACTCACCGTACATCAGATGGTGTGTCAATGTTGTCCTAACTGGAGAACAACAGCATGTTGGTTATAAAGGGCATAAAAGAAAATGTTCAGCATTGTTTTTCCTTTTGAAAAGCATGCACCAGTCCTTGACCCCTCCCCACCTGCGTACAGTTTGTATGCTTGTGAAAATAATGGATTGTGAAAGTTCTGAAATTGTGAACCGCCCCTTACTTTCTGCAGCCAAAACTGATGCAGCTAGTTTATCAAGTTCCCAAGGGTTTCTGGAGAAACGGATGTGTTGTGCAAGATACTGATGAGTTCTGATGATTGAAGACTGTAAAAGTTTTTGATTCATTCGGAGTCATGAACGTTTGTCATTTGCTACACCTGAAAGTAGTCAGTCAAAAAACTGACTACTGAATATTGGCAAACTGAATCAATTTCATCACTAGACCTATAATACTTTCAGATTGTTGTACTTTTCTCATGTACTGTTGAGATGTATGTAAAAATTGTTACATAATTTTAGATCAATAAAGTTAAACAATAATATTCAATTTTACAGGATTACCGAAGAACACCGCCCATTCGCAGCTGAACAGATCCACAAAGTCTTCAGGACAGCATTGAAGCTCTGGTCTAATGTTGCTTTTCTAAAATTTTGCAATGGGAAAAGGGAACATTCTGACATTGAAATCTCATTTGTCAGTGGCGGTGAGCTCTGAGGATCAAACGTTTTCAGTTTATTTGTGCTGCACGGTTATGAAGACAGTAAAATGTGATTTAAAGCATTAATTTGATATAGGAATGTATGTAAAACTTTCTTGCAGATCATGGAGATGGTGCAGTTTTTGATGACAAAGGTGGAATTCTGGCTCATGCCTTTCTGCCCAGCTCTGCCATCGGAGGGGATGTGCACTTTGATGCTGATGAAGAGTGGAGTTTGAATACTACTGGTACAGTTAAACATTTTTTTATAGGTTATACAGCAGTGGTGGGCAACGCTAATCAAAAAATTAGTTCCACAATTTCTAAAACGCTTATTAATTTTTTTAGGTCCACAATTTCAAAAGCACAAATGTCTTATGAAAATTAGGGGAAGCTAATCTAATCCGCTATTTATATTCGACAATTGGTAGCCGGCAGCGTTATGCAATATTTGCACTACACTGCTCTCTGTACGCTCAGCGTAGAGTGGTGGCGCAGAGGTTAAGAAGGTGAGCTTGTGATCGGAAGATCGCCAGTTCAAGCCCCGGTACCGACAACATCAAAGATGTGGGTGGGATAAGTGAAGCGGTCACACCTGTCTCCACCCTCATCTGCCCCACTCTGGGCCCTTGAGCAAGGCCCTTAACCCACACCATCTGCTCCCCCGGGAACCCTAGATATCAGCTCTCTACTCCACACAGAGGGCTGTGGTTGCTCGGTGGTCTGTGGTTGTGTCAGGAAGGGCATCCGGCGTAAAAACAACTGCCAAATCTTCGTGCGACTAGATCGCTGTGGTGACCCCTAACGCAGGGAAAAGCCGAAAGAAGAAAAAAAAAAAAAAAGCACTACACTGCCAACTGAAAAGTAACTAAAATGATCCTAAAAGGATGAAATTACAAAAATCAAAGGATTTATTTAATACTTTACGTACATATATTCTATTCGGCCACGAAATTAACAAAAAAGAGAATGATCTTTTAATCCCTAAGACCACTTTTAAATCTCAAATACACGGGTGTGTCGCCACCGCATTTATACATAAAAGTAACCCAAATACATAAAACTAACGACTCACCGTCGAGTGGTTGACACAAAACACACAATAAAATCCTCCGGCCGCGTTAATTTGGCTTGAAACAGCGGGGTTCTCTGCGGATTTATCCAAGTAACCCAGCACAACCAGCTAGCCACAGAGTTAGCGTCCAGTTCACCTCTGACCCGGAAGATGTCAAGACGGTGAGGGAGGGGAAAAAGGCAAAACAAGCAGCTACGGAGCCAGCATAAGAGCTTCTAAATAAGTTTATTCATTTTTACTGATAGATAATTAGTTATTAGCGGTACTGCATTTTAAATAAAAATAGCACAAATCTGCTTATGAATTATAAAAGTTAGTCACTCCGCTGTTACGCTGACAAAAATGTTAGGTCCGCTGTAAGCGGATTAGCGCATTAGCGGTCCCTAGCGTTCATATGCCCACCTTTGACAGATTAATACCACTGTGAAGTTTAAACACAGTTCCCTTTCAGTCATGTCTCTCTGTGCAACATATGCTATGGGAATTGCGTCCCCGCACGATTACCTGAAGGAATACATTATCATTCTCTTTTTGCCCTTCACCTCGCTTAAAACCTGAACTTCGTGGGACTTCTCTGTTGTCGCATCGCTCGATTGAGGTGAGCTTGCTCCCTACGCTGAGCGTACAGAGAAAATTTCCTGCGTACTGCTGGGCTGGCGAAAGCTAGTCCAACGTTTTTCTACTTACCTCAAAGTTTTCTTCTCTTTCCGCAGCTGCTTCACTCGACGGCGCTAACTGCATCACAACACTCCCTGCTAACCATTAGCAGGCTAGCCAGCGAAAGCAAGACAACGGAGAAGACGGCTTTGAACAAAAGGAAGCTAGAAACCACCTTAACGCTTCTCGTCTCCGAACATGGCTCCCAAGAAGGGAAAACGGAGGACAAAGAAGAAGAAAACCAGCAGGACGACGATCCTTCGCTCGCGCCCCAGCAGATGCGGCTACTCCATCTCGGCGACGGACACCCACGAGGCCTGTCCTGTCTGCCTAAGGATTCTCCACGCGAGAAAAGTGCTGGAATTCAACGACTCCTGCTCGCACTGCTGTCGGATGCCGGCGGTAGTGAGGAAACGCCGCACGGACGCGTTGGCTAAATCCATAGCGAAGGCCGCGGCGCTGAAGGCCGCACGTCGCACAAAGCTGCTCGCTCCCGAGCCGGAGCTCGAGAACATGAACCTGGAATGCAGCGGTCGAGTCGGAGATGAAAACGTGTCGGACTCCTCGGTCCCCGTCTAGGACTCGACACCCGAAGTGTCTGACCAAGACGCCGAATACGGTTACAGAGGAGAAAGTGCAGATTCCTCCCAGAACCTGACGCAAATTCTACCGGAACCGGACGTGTCAATCCCTGCTCTGTTCGACCTGTGCCATAGGGCGGCGGATGCCCTGTAGGTCGCGTGGCCAGACCCCACGCCTCGCCAACAAGTTATGAGGCTGGCGGGAAACTACTTCTATGCGAAGCAACAGCCGACAACGTCGCAAAAAATGCCCATTTTCCCGGACTTCCTCATGGAGCTCAAACGCTCTTGGGTGGAACCCGGAGCTCCCATGACGCTGCCACTATCCCGACTCCTGGATGTCGCTGGAATGGAGACAGCGGGCCTCGCCAGAGCACCCTTGATAGAGGAGACCATGGCGGCTTATCTGGCCCCTGCAGCTACGGGGGCGAAACCAGCGTTGCCCAGCAGGGCCTGCCGCGCTTCGGAGAAACAGCTTGAAAAGTGCTACAAGGCTCAGGGCCTCGCGGCTCACGCAATGAACGCATCGATCATGGTGCAGGCCTACCTGGCAGAAAAACTGCAGGATCTCCAGGTAACAAAAAACTAGCAGGCCGCAACGGAGGCCATGGAGGAGGCCTGCTGCGCCTCTGACTTCGTGCTCCGCATGATAGGGACAATAGCCATTTCGCAAGGCAGAGCAATGGTGGAAATAGTTGTCGTCCAGCGCCATCTTTGGCTGACGTTATCAGACCTCCCGGAAAACCAGAGGTCCCCCTTCCTCCAGCACCCGATCGAGCCGACGGGACTCTTCGGGGGAGACCTGGAATGCGTCCAGGCCAGGCTGGAACAAAGACGCAAACAGGCGGAAGCCCTCTGCGAGGGGCTGCCGAGAAAAAGCTTTGCACCCCCAAAGGAAGACATGGGTGGCCCTCCGCAGAAGAGACCCGCTGGTGACAGTGAGACTTTCCAGCACCCAATGGTGGACATATGAACGCTAGAGAGCGCTAAAGCACTAATCCGCTTACAGTGGACCTAAACTTTTTGTCAGCGTTTTTGTGGTTTGACTAACTTTTATAATTCATAAGCGGATTTGTGCTATTTTTATTTAAAATGCAGTACCGCTAATAACTAATTATCTATCAGTAAAAACCAATAAACTTATTTACAAGCTCTTATGCTGCTTGTTTTACCTTTTTCCCCACCGTAAAGAGCAGAGAGGAGGGAGGGTGTGAGGGGGAGGGAGCAGAGCGGAGAACAGACTCGGATCTACCATGTAGGTAAATGATGCCGTTGCCTGGGGATCCCATCAGCATGGGGCCCCGGCCCCGCCGCGCCCCGGCCAGTCACCTACATCCCTAACATTGATCCTGCTTGTTAATGTACATTTAACATAAAAATAATTATAGTTACGATGAAAACGATCATTAAATACGCAATAAAAAAAACGGTCGATTTCTTTATCCCCCTACTAAAAATGGACTATTCCATCTTGACATCTTCCGGGTCAGAGGTGAACTCAGGGGCTAATTCTGTGGCTAGCTGGCTGCGCTCGGTCTCTTCATAAATCCGCAGAGAACCCCGCTGTTTCAAGCCAAATTAACGCGGCCGGAGGATTTTATTGTGTGTTTTGTGTCGACCATTCGACGGTGAGTCGTTAGTTTTATGTATTTTAGTTACTTTTCATTAAATCTGTTGACTACCTATAGAATCTTGACATCTTCCGGGTCAGAGGTGAACTGGACGCTGAACTCTGTGTCCAGCTGGTTGGTTGTGCTGGGTTACTAATGGATAAATCCGCAGAGAACCCCGCTGTTTCAAGCCAAATTAACGCGGCCGGAGGATTTTATTGTGTGTTTTGTGTCGACCATTCGACGGTGAGTCGTTAGTTTTATGTATTTTAGTTACTTTTCATTAAATCTGTTGACTACCTATAGACGCTAACTCTGTGTCCAGCTGGTTGGTTGTGCTGGGTTACTAATGGATAAATCCGCAGAGAACCCCGCTGTTTCAAGCCAAATTAACGTGGCCGGAGGATTTTATTGTGTGTTTTGTGTCGACCATTCGACGGTGAGTCGTTAGTTTTATGTATTTGGGTTACTTTTATGTATAAATGCGGTGGCGACACACCCGTGTATTTGAGATTTAAAAGTGGTTTTAGGGATTAAAAGATCATTCTATTTTTTGTTAATTTCGTGGCCGAATAGAATATATGTACGTAAAGTATTAAATAAATCCTTTGATTTTTGTAATTTCATCCTTTTAGGATCATTTTTGTTACTTTTCAGTTGGCAGTGTAGTGCAAATTTTGCATAACGCTGCCGGCTATATATAAATATATATATATATATAATA
>JBBPBX010081633.1:0-15908 GCA_038048925.1 Garcialebias charrua | reverse complement strand
ATTACTGACGCGTCCTTGCATTTCTATGCTGACGATACAGTTGTATAATGTCAAGCTAAAACAGTTGCTAAGGTTGTCCATATTTACAGTCTGCATTTAACATCATCCAGTCAACTTGGTTCCACCTCCAACTGGTGCTAAATGCTGACAAAACCAAAGGGATGTTTTATTATAACATAAATTCGGTACCATCAGTCCTTCCTCCTATCTTATCTACAAATGTAGTTTCAATTGAGTTTGTGGATTCTTTCTGTCCAGCGCCCTGAGAAGACTTCTGTTGTGAGTCGGCACTATATACATAAACTGAATTGAATTGAATTACAAGTACTTGGGAATCTTGGTCGATGCACATCTCTCTTTTACGCCGCATGTTGAAAACTTGATAAAGAAGCAGAAATTAAAATTGGGTTTCTTTTTCCCAAATAGATCTTGCTTAACTGAATGCTAGGAAACACGTCGGAGCTGCCTTTCCTTCTGGCCAATGACCACGGAAACATTCTATATGAATGATCCTGCAAGCACCCTAAAGATGTTGGATGCCGTTTACCATAGCGGACTATAAAATTCATAACTGGCTGTCACTGCACTCTGTACTTTTCAGTCAGCTGGTCATCATTAACTTCACGCAGACTCTCTCACTGGCACATTTTTATCTTTAAATCACTCCTTGGTCTGTTGCCTTCATACATCTCCTCCTACATGTCACGTCATCAGTGCAGCTACAGCGTGCGCTCTCTGGACATCATTACCTGCAGTGTCCCTTCAGTGTGGACTGTACTCGGCAAAAAGGCCTTTCCTTACGCCACTCCTGTTTCCTGGAACTTCTTACAAAAAGATCTGAAGCTGTCGACCTTGACCTCTCTAAAGGTTAACAAATGTTAAGTTCAGTCAGCAGAGACATGTTCCTCTTTTTAGTATTTTACCTCGTTTCATAATGTATATTGATTTTATTTTGTTTTATGGCACTACTTTTATTTACTTTTCATTTTAAATGCATTTCATGGCTGTTTATTATCTTGATTTTGTCTAAAATAGGTCTCTCTTGAAAATGAGTCCTTCTGGCTCCATGAGACTAACCTGTTTAAAGGTTGAATGAATGAATGAAAGAATGATTGAATGTAGCAGTTTTGGTCAAACTTTCATGTGATTTTGTAAAATCATTTGGAGCTCAAACTGTGTGTTGTAAAATATTCTCAGCTGCTACCAGAACAAATCTTAGCTCAATATCTGTTACCCGGTAATTTGACCAAGTTATAGCCACTTTTCTGTTTGATGTGGTCAGTTAGTTGTGGCAGTTATCTTAAATTGGTTCGAATTGAAAAGTTAATGAGTTGTTGATGTGCATCCAATAATTAGTTTGTGTGAGGTTCATTAAAATCCATACAGTGGTTCATGAGAAAGTTTGCAAACATGACAGAGAAATTTGTAAAATATTGCCTGCCTTTCCACTTATTTTGGCGAGTAATAAATAAAAAAAAAACAGAAAACTGAATCTATTCCCTCTCACAGGTAGAATGTTCCAGAACTGGAAGGATTGATTGACAGAAGAAAGTATTAGTACTGTGATGTGTCTTTAAAACTGCTTACGAGTATTTTTATGTGGCTGTCTGTAGATATTAATCTTGCAAGGTCAGTTTGATGCTGACAGCTCAACAGCAATCTGAAATCACAGATTTAAGAGATTCTTTAGCAGGTTTGTGCATCTTCTTGATAATTTGTTGACGAGATTTTGAAGCAGGTTTTAGTTCTGATTGATTGATTGATTGATGATGGATGTTTTAACATTATGCACTTTAAAGAGAAACATTCATTCTCGGTTTGATACAAGATCTTAGATTACTGTGAGGAGTTTTTGCTCTAAAGCTGAAGATGAAAGGCAACGGGACATTTGAAAATGAACAAAAACTCATCGCTGCTTGAAGCTACATTAGCTCCTGCTAGCATAAAATTCAAGCAATCACTGAGTGAACAGCAGGGGGTTGATTTGAATTTTAAATAAAAGGTGGCAAGTTTTGACAAGGAAGAAAACCTCACACAAAAAAGACAATTTCACTGATTCAGTGGCATCATGGGTGCAAAGTCTGACAGGTTTTAAGGGCAGTATGTAGTTATTATACAGTAGTTCTATTTTCTTTATTATTGCTAAAGGTTCTAATGTGTCCGATACAAGTCTGTCAAATATACCAAATACAGTTGTATCACTGCTGCAGAAAGTAGTGGGTGGTAAAAAAAATTTGCCCATGTGTTTGTTTGTGTTCATAGATGGATTTTAGTGAAACTCTCAGAAATAATCATTAGATAGACGTCTGCAACTGATTAACAATTGGAATCAACCCAAGTCATGATTGCACCACAACTAATCCATCTTAGCCAACACAAAATTGTCTATACTTCTGTGAGTTTTACATATACTGTATTGGGCTAAAGTTGGTGTGGTAGTAGCTGAGAGTTGTTCGTTCATTCAACCTTTATTTATACAGGTTAGTGTTGTTGAGTCAACACATACTCTGAGCTCTTATAGATTTTGCAGGATTGTATTAGACCAAGCATAAGGTCATTTATGAGGTTTGATCAAATTTGATTTGAAAGACAGTGGATGACATCCATTCATCCATCCATCCATCCGATATCTTCCACTTATTCCGAAGTTGGGTCACAGGGCCAGCAGCTTGAGCAGGGAGGCCCAGACATCTCTTTCCACAGCCACCTCTTCCAGCTTTTCTGGGAGGATTCCAATATGTTTCCATGGCAACTGAGCAACGTATAGGCTATCCCAGAGCCATATAAAGTGAGAGTTGCGACACTTCCATAGAGTTCCGTTGTAAGAATGGAATGCGGAAGTCACGTGGGTCATGGAGGGGGCGATTTGTTCCATGGCTCTGTTTTACAGTCTGACTCTGCCTGCAGTAGCGCTCCGTCGCCGCCAGAGGGCGCAGCTCCACAAGGTTTCCATAGCCGTTGTTTGGAACGATTGACCGCCTGTCGGCAACTTCAAAGAGTGTCAGAACTCTCTATATATATATGGCTCTGGGCTATCCAGGGTGTCCTGGGTCTTCTCCGGGGTCTCCTCCCATTTGGACATGCCTCCCTGAGGAGGTGCTATGGTAGCATCCTTACCAGGTGTCCAAACCACCTCAACT
Organism: Garcialebias charrua; assembly: GCA_038048925.1. Classification (NCBI taxonomy): domain Eukaryota; kingdom Metazoa; phylum Chordata; class Actinopteri; order Cyprinodontiformes; family Rivulidae; genus Garcialebias; species Garcialebias charrua. The sequence continues at coordinate 12,768 of JBBPBX010081633.1, read as the reverse complement.
GGCTCCTCTCGATGTGGAGGAGCAGCGGTTCTACTCCAAGTCTCTCCTGGATAACTGAACTTCTCACCTTGTCTCTCAAGGACAGAGCTACCCTGCAGAGGAAACTCATTTCAACCGCCTGTATCTGTGTTCTCGTTCTTTCAGTCACCAGAGTTTGTGACCATAGGTGAAGGTAGGAACATAGACCGACTGGTAAACAGAGAACTTTGCCTCTTAGCTCAGCTCCCTCTTCACCATAACGGACCGGCACAGAGTCTGCAATACTGCAGACGCTGCACCAATCTGTCAATCTCATGCCCCATTCATCCCTCGCTCAAGAACAAAATCCTGACCCTGGCTTACCAAAGCTGGTTGACATTCAATCATTCAAATATTTTAAATGTAGAATATTAAAGACGGTTTAATTTTTTTTTTTATATATATAATTAATCTTTATTAAACTGTTTTTTTTTTTGTCAGAGCTGTTTTTGTCGCCATACACCCAGCCACTACCAGCACATCTACTGCTCAATCAGAAATCACCATCAATGACTCGAGCATTAATGCACTTGATGATTTCACCAGGCCTTTGCCAAATAGTTTTTGCATTGTTGGTTATAAAAGGCAGACATTTTGCAAGCATGGTACCAAAATAGGACTTTTAAGGGTAGAATTTCCCAGTTGTCGTCATACGTTTTGTGCACAAGTTGTTGCTGTCTGTTGCAATCACTTTATCAATTATTCAAACATTATTCCCCATTTTTCAACAAAGAACAACAGAAAAATAGCAGAATGAACTAGAAATCAGCCCATCTCATGATTAAAATATGCATAGTGGTATAATCAGGACAGCACTCTCCTGTTTTAGTGTGGTACACCATGGGACATTGAAATATGCAGATGAAATCATTATTTCAACAAAGCTGCTATGATGAGAGCGTTTCTGTGTGGATTAACAAGGAGAAGGGCAGAGTTTTCCTTCATCCTCCCAGTTGTCCTTAATTAAGTCTTTGGAGGCAACAGCGGCTTTACGATCCATCACAAACGCAGCGAAAACACACCTTTCTTGCTTGGTATCATTATTTAACATCTCTGCTTACTGTCAGACACCAGGTGCCCTTTTCACATGCACGCTTTACACAATGCAAGACGTTTTTAAGAGAGAAAAACTTTGGTAAAATATTGATGAATGTTAAAATAGTAATACAAAACTAGAAAGTTCCTGGTGAAACTTTGATGGAGACTGCTACGCTGCTGCCAATTTAAATTTTGATCTGACAGTAGTACGGTGTGTGTTGGGGTTTGCTCTCAGCTACCACTATACAAAATTATAGCTTTGAAAATGGCTATCATCTTTTTTTCCCTTTTAGATAAGGTGGCCATCTTGGATTTTTGATTTGGATTCAGTATGCGATGGCCGGGGAACATTCTCAGCTATAACTTTGCCAAATTTCAGCTCTATATGTCTAAAAATAGCTGATTTAAAAGTAGCTTTGGTGGCCATCTTAAATTTTTAGATTTTCAATTTATTATTTAATGGGCATTGCTCTCGGCTACCAACACCAAATTTCAGCTTAATGTCTAAAAATTGCTGATTTATAGTATTATTTTCTTTTTAGCTCAGGCGGCCATCTTGCCTTTTGATTTGCAGTCAGTATCTATTAGGGATCGTTTTCGGCTACCAACACAGCAAATTTCACCTGAATATCTCTAAAAACTGTGTTATCATATTTTCCCCATTTTAGCTAGGTCCAAAAAGATCAAAAGCGAAGTGGCAAGGTTTTATTTATTTATTTTTTATACCCACATCTATGCCTGCAATAATTTTACCATATTGTTAACAAAATGGCATGAATCATTGAATGGATTTTAGTTATCCTTTCAGTGTGTAGTCATTGACTGTTCCTCTAGAACTAATGAACCTTTAGAGCAAAACTGATTCAAGAGGGCCGCTGCAGCACATGTTTTGTCAGTTTTACAGATGTTATGGTAGTGGCTGAAACTGATCCCCATCAGTTATTAAACCTCACCTATAGAAGGTAATGGGTGACATGTACAGTACTCTTACAAGGAATGCTAGGAATACCTCACTATTTTTTTTTTTTACAGCGATTAAATTTTTTTTAAATAAAGAAAAATTTGCAACTTAACTATAAAGTTGGGCTAATATAATCGTATGTATTAAAGTTGAACTTACAATTAACTAGAGAAATTTTATTTTCTGTGAAATACAGTGTGAATGCTTATTGCAGAAGAACAAAAACAGCTGAAATTACTTGAAAAACATGCTGAAATGTAGCTGAAATTAAATGACAAGCCTAAATAGGCAGAATAAAACAGAAACACACATATTTGCTGAAAATGTAAATAAGCAGAAATGATCACAATTATCACAAAAAAACTTGAACGTAACAGAAAACAGCTGGAATCAGAAAAAAAAAGCTAAAAAGTTAGCTGAAAATGTTGAACAAGTTTAAATTAGCAGAAGAAAGCAGAAATATGTTTGCCCAATTAGGCTTAAAAATGCAGGGATGAGCACAAAGAAGTGGAAATGATCTGAAAAAAGGCAGAAGTTTGCTAAAAACTGGTGAAAAGTAGCTAAAACAGAAAGAAACTTAAATTGCCAGAAGGGAAGAGCACATTTTTACTGAATTAGGTTGGGAAAAAGTTGCAATTACAGGTTGTACAAAATATGTGGAATTAACTGAAAAACTAAATTTAACATGAAAACAGCTAAATAGTAGCTGAAATAGCAGAAAATGCTGAAACTTGCTAAAACAAGCTGAAAGGAGCCTAACAAGTTGAAATTAGCAGAAGGAAAGGTTGAAGAAGAACTAAAATATTATCGCTAGCAAACAAATCTGAACGAAGCACACAACGGCTAAAGAAAATGGCTGAAATTAGCTGGAAAAAGTGTGTATTTGACCAAGCAAGCTGAAAGAAGCTGGGCCCGAACAAAATGTGAAAGGAGCAAAAAGTTTGTAAACAGGTCTAAAGATATGAAAGATGTAAAATTAGCTCAATTCATGTTCTATGAGAAAAAAAAGTGACAAAAAAGGCAAAATATTTAAGAAAGCTAAAGTTGCACAAATACCAAAAGGCATAGCAGGATTGTCCTGTAAAAGCTGAATGTTTTATTGATGAGTTGTTGAAATAGCACAAAAGTTGTTGAACGAGAAAGATGCCGAAAAATGGATGGAAGAAAAATGGATGACGGTAGTGTTTATTCATAAACGTTCTCACAATGAAACTGTTCATCACAAACATGTCTGCTGGGAAACAATGTGGCCTTTGATAAGATCATACTGATCACACCTGGTGTACATTACACACAGCTAATTATTGTTTTGTTTCTTCTCTGCCCTAGTTTGTGCCGTTCAGAGACTACATAGACAGATCTGGCAACCAGGTCCTCAGCATGGCCCGGTTGGCTAAAGATGTTCTCGCTGAAATTCCTGACCAGTTGCTGTCTTTTATGAAGAGCCGAGGGATTGAACCACGACCGTCCATGTCCTCCTCCCCTCTACCAGCACTGCACCGGCACATCTGACCTCTGACATATCTCTTTACCCTGTTTCTGTCTTTCCCTGTTAAACAAACCAACCAGCTCACTTACAGCTGTGTGTCACTTTAAAAGAAAACAAAAAGAGCAACCTGTGGCTTGTTCCTCTTTCATCCCTGGTAGGGTTCAACAAACACAAATCATCCCCACAGCAGGTGCTCGCCTGCTGTAACTCATATGTTCCTCTTACTATTGTTACTTTTGGAAAACTGTATGAAAAGATGGTGAGGACGACCCATGACCCTGCCCTGTAAGCTGACATTTAAACATTTTGAGATGACTTTTTAACATTTATTTACTAATTCCTCAACGGGAATTCACCAGACATGCTTTAAAGAAAAGGTCTGTACAATTAACCTCAACCAGTTTTGACATTTGTCACCATTTGTCCAATTACAGACACAAATAAATTTGTTGGTACCCTTACAGCTCATTAAAACAATGCTTCACTTCTAGATACAAGGGATTCAGTTAAAAACCAGTCTTATATTGTATAACTCTAAGCTTTAAGTATGTGACAGAGTATAAAAAAGGGGAAGATATGCTAACCTGGAGACAGATTTCTTGTTGCCCTTTAACAAATTATCATTTTTCTTGCATTTTAGTCATGTTTCTGACTGCTTGACCTTAGTGAATATCACAAGTGCCTTCAAGTTTTTCCATCACCATTGGGTGTATTTAAAGTTAGTTTGTATCCAACGCATTGAAGATGAAGCAAAAAAAGCAGACTGGGAGCGGTCAGAGGAGCAAAGAAAGAAGATATTAGACATCCATGTTAAAGGTAAAGGCTACACAACCACCTCCAAGCAGTTTCATGTTCCTTTGAAAACATCTGCCTATACTATTAAAAAGTATAAGGTTCATGTAGGGCTGGACAATAATTTGATATCGACATTATCATGATATACCGGGTACTTTCATTCAGTAGTGGTGATATGGGTTTGAAGCACATTTTCGCTACAAAGTATATATTACGCTATGATTACAGCGTTTCACTGACATTTCTTTTTCTGTTCGGGTTGAAGTGGCCGTTTCAAAGTGCGTGGTGACGTAAACAACACACACAGAGCTTGAGTCCAGAAGGAGTCAGCTGTAGCAAGCTAGGCTAGGCTAGGCTAGGCTAGGCTAAGCTCCACTGCGCGGTAAGTTTCTGCTTCAAAATGAGTGCCCACGACCGTCAGAATGTGACTGAACAAGCTTTCAGAAGCGAAGCGAAAGCAGATGGCATAGCTGATAAGAGAGGAAAGACTCATTTGGCGGTGTGGAAGTGGTTCGGCTATCTTAGATCCGATAAACTGCAGGTTTCAGTGTGCTGCAAATGTGCTGCAGACTTTTGCTGCATGAGTTATGGTTATGCAATTGTTTAAAGTTAAAATGATTAATATTGACAAAGTTGAGAGTTTTTTGTTTATTTGACCATGATTTCAAATTTCTTTGAAGGCTAAATACAAATAAAAAGTGAACATGAGGCTTTGATATTGTTTATATCGATATCGGAATTATATTGTTTATCAACTGAAATTAAGAAATATATCGTGATAAAAGTTTTGGCCATATCGTCACGCCCTAGGTTCATGGGACTGTAGCCAACCTCTCTGGACCTGGACGCAAGAGGAAATGCAACCCCAGGTTGACCAGACTGATAACTAAAAGCCAAGAAAACATCCAGAACTATTCAAGCTGAACTTCAAGGTCAAAATTGACACCTAAATGTACTCACATCTTCATTATTTTGACTAAATTTAGCTTTGATGTTTTTAGACAGTTTAAATGTGTTTTGAAATCAATAATGTCCAGTGCAATATGAACTCTGCGATTTTAGACATCCATGGTAAAGGTAAAGGCTACAAGGCCTCTAGTCTCATTAATTGTGTGCTTCTTTAGGGGTTGTGGAGGAAGGGTACAGACAAATTTATTTGCGTCTCTAAGTGAATGACCCTGAAACTAAATTAATTGAAACTCGTTAATGAGCAAGGCATCTCAAACATGTCTCTGGTGGCACAAAGTTTAAATCTTACTTCATCTTGTATAATTGATTCTCCCAGATAAAGTCTTTAAAAGGACGCATCGCAGCGCCATAAAGACTGGCCAGAAAAAAATAATTACGTAGGAAACAAAATCTGCACGCCTTGTTTTTCTACGTTGATGGTTAATTCTTACGGTGGCCCCAAGGTGTAAATGAACAACATTTAAAAAAACAGAATTACATTTGGAAAAACACAACAAAAACAACAAAAACACAACAACATTTGAAAAAACGAAATTACATTTGAAAAAACGAAATTACATTTGAAAAAACAGAATGACATTTGAAAAAAATCGTTTTTTCAAATGTTGTGTTTTTGTTGTTTTTACAAATGTAATTCTGTTTTTTTTATGTTGTTCATTTACACCTTGGGGCCACCGTAAATTATTGAGTAAGAGCAATTTGTGAATGGCTGTCAACTACCATGTGCATTTGTTTACCTTTGGAAACAGCCGAAGTGACTGAAAATGTGTCAAACATGGTGGCACTCACAGTTTCAGATGGAAAAGTCAGACATTTTTATTGTGTGATGTGTCATGTGATGTATATTTGTATGTATTTATGGTCAGATGTGTTGAGTAAAGTATGCAGAGAAAATATTTGTTTACATTGAGTGTGGACCTGCATTTCAGAACTGAATATCAATGTATCTTGAAAAACTACTGGATGTAATTCATTCAAACACTGTCTGATACAGTAACTTAATTTAACGGTTAGTAATGAGTTCATTTAAACCCATCCACAGTTGTTCTTTGAAAAGTACCAATCTAACATGGGCAGATGTAGCGCTCGTGATCAGGTCACATCACATGTTCTCAGATTAGAACCAGGCCCAGACACACACACACACACACACACACACACACCTCTGTCTGCAGAGCCACACACACACACACACACACACACACACACACACCTCTGTCTGCAGAGCCACACCCCACCCCTGCCCAGCATGGGGACGAGGCTGGGTGCAGACCCCCCCAACCCCCTGCTGCAAGAGAAATGCCAGTGTCTCTAGCTGCCCTGCAGAGAGGAGAAAAAGGGAGGGGAGAGGGAAGGGAACGAGCCTGGGGGAGGGCGTGAAGGGAAGAAAGGTGAGGCAGGGCAGAAGAGTGGAGGAAGGAGACGGATGCTCAAGGACACAAGGAGGAAGATTTGTTTTATTTGATGCTAGAAGAGGCATCGGAACAAAAGTGGCAACATAGAGTTTAGTGCTGTTTGTAGAATAGATCGAGAAGTCGTATGCATATTTTTAGTCTAAATTAATCTTAACGAGGGATTAATGCACATTCTATGAAAAGCAATATAAGTGACTCCCAGTGTAATGTTTGCCCTATGCATGTACATTCCTCTCCCCTTCCATTTCTTGACATTTTGTTTCCAGCCAGGGCTGGAGCTGCGTAGGGAAAGCCCTCCACCTAGTGTTTACCCTTTGTATTATTGGGTATATTTATTATGCATGACTACTGTGCTTTCCTATACTCTCTTTAACAGTACATGTGCATGACCACATTCTGGAAAAGTGAATATCTAAACATAAGAAGATGAATCCAGGCAAAAACACTACATACAACTACAAGGACCTAGATACTTTTATGTGAATTGTGTTGCTTTTTTAAGTTGGTTTAGTTTTTTATGTGCTGTGGATTGACTTTTTTTCCAAACTTGTTTTATTTTATTTTTTTGCATGTTGAAGATTAAATCCACTACAGTGTTACAGTAAATCCCCCCTACTTAAAAAAAAAAGAGATAAATGTATTTCTCAATATGCATTTCTCCCCCCTCTGTCATTGTATATTTTCATGTTTCTGCTCTGTGACTTGCAGAATCCGGTGAACCAACTTGTATTTTTGATATTTTGAACAAGTGAAGAAATTCAAATGTAGACACTAACTGAATCAGAGAGATGTCTGCAGATGCTCAAAGCCCTGCTGTGTTTTCTGTCTAACTTTTAACTGTATAAAAGAATAAATGAAGCTGTATATTAAGTTGTTGTAAATACATCACGTTGTGTGATAAAACAAATGTTTTTCTCTCATTTTCTCATAGAGATTAAAAAGCAGTTTATGTTGGTGTTTCTAATAACATGTTTATTAAATGTTCAGGTTTTTAAGAATGTCCAAGAAGAAGAATGTAGAAGTTAGGAAAAACTGTTTTCACAAATATACTGCTGTTTCAATATGAAGTTGAAATATATGTGTGAGTACTCATATTTCATAAAGTTGAACTTATCAAGCAGAAACAAGGCTCATAACAGAGTTATAACTCAAAGCAATTCATCACCGTCCTCTGGATCTGCTTGATCTTTTGTTGAAAATACCTGCTGACAGTAAGCTGTGATATATAGACGTGTTTTCACCAAATGTATAAGTTCCATATGTCCAGATTTTATGAAACAACTTTAGCTTTTATCCATCTGTCCCTGTTAGAAAAAGAATTGCACCATATGTCATTGTACTACTGCTCCAAAGCAGGAATAAAATGTTTCTCTGCAGGAAAAGGTGCTGCTCTTTTGTAACTTTTTAACGTAATTTTTTTTAACGTTAAACAAATACAGTAGAAATTCTAGTTATGAATTTTATCTGTACTAAAAGACATATAGTCAAGTCAAGTCAAATTTATTTGTATAGCACGTTTGAAACAGGAACTGTTACCAAAGTGCATTAACAAAAAACAGACATACGGTAAATGGGGAGACTAAGCTGCAGCCATTTGAGCAGTGCCACTTTTTAGATAAGAAAAGTGACAACATAAGGAAAGAGGAGATCAGAGACAACCTCAGCAAAATAAGACATACATTTATTTAAAGGGGACAACAAAAGCAGTGAGTAGTCCATGGACACTCCATAAAGTTCCAAAGTTCTGATAAGATGGTACAGTGTCTATCAGCATCATGGTTCTGATAAGGCCACAGATGTCCTCGGGAGGGTGGGGCAGGCATAAGCTTCTAGTTTATTTATCCTCCAGGAGCAATTTGAGATAAGTTGGCCTGTCCAAGGCCAACGGGGAGGCAAAATTCAGATCAACAACAATTGTTTGGGCTGCCAGACTCAGTTTTCTGTCTGCCTTCAAGTTCTGTTGTTAACTCAACACTCAATGGCGAATCCAGACAGCCAGATTTATGGGCATTCCGCCCGGTCCGTGCTCAATGAGCTTTCTCCAAGATTGAATCCTTCTTGCTGGCGAGTTCCATGAGTCACAAGTGGCCTACGTATCTCAGAAATCGTGTCCAGCTTGCGATTGGGCTGTTTAAGCATATGAGTCTGAGAGCTCGAGGCATGAATTAATCCTTCACATAAGGCTGGCAGCTTTACCATGGCCGACACTGCTGCCGACGACTTCCTAATTCATCAATATCCGGGGTATCTGCCAATTCCAAAAAGCATAAACCCTGTTATAAATGCAATAATGTACACATATTCTACGTCCTTCATGGACAGAACAGATGGGTACATCATCTTCCACTCCCCCCAGGAATCAATGACATACCATCTATTTTAGAAAACCATCTATTTTAGGCACACGGGCTTTGTCTCGATTGCTACTGTCTGGACTGTCGCACCTCGACGACGTCATCAGAACGCTGCGTCTGTAGTCCCTTGTAGTCCACAGCTCACAAAGTGGCAAGGAAAACGTGGAGTGGACTTCAGTCTGCTGAAACCGGTTCAAAAGGCTCCTACACCAACTGGCATTAAAATAGAACTTTTCAATGTGCAGTCACTATCCAATAAATCATGTCTAATTCATGATCACATTCTGGAGAAAAACTTGGACCTCATGTGCCTCACAGAAACTTGGCATCAACCAGACGTGTTCAGTTCTCTGAATGAAGCTTGTCCCTCTGGATACAGTTATCTGCAGAGAGCCCGCTGCACTGGCCGCGGTGGTGGTCTGGCTGTAATCTACCGCAGTAATTTAAAATTGTCACATCTGTCTTCTCATAATTTTTCTTCTTTTGAATGTTTGGCCTTCAACTTCAAAGCCCCACTCCTGATGAACGTTATATTGATTTATAGACCTCCCAAACCGCATGTTTCATTTAACTCAGAAATGCATGACCTCCTCACTTTTTTCTGCACCTCCCCTGTAAAAACTATTTTTCTTGGCGATCTAAATATCCACATGGACAATTCCTCTTCCCCTCTGGCTACAGATTTTAAGTCTCTTTTGGAATCTCTCAACCTCACCCAACATGTGGACGCCCCTACGCACAACAGGGGGCATACTCTGGATTTGGTGATTACAGACACTGTACTCAATAACTTGTCTGTATATGACCTGGGTGTCTCAGACCACAGGGTCATCTCCCTGGAAGTGCCTTCAACTTCGCCTGCTTCTAACCCAAAACGACCTATCCAGTTCCGTGACTATAAAAACATTTCCCCTGATGTTTTGTCTGCTGATCTTCACGCCCTGACCGCTGTCAATCACTCATCTGCAGATGACTCTGTGGATTACTACAACCAATCTCTCCAGGAGCTTCTGGACCTACATGCTCCCTTGAAGTCAAGACTGGTGTCTTTCTCCCGTTCAGCCCCTTGGTACACTGATGAGCTGCGCAGGATGAAGGCAACTGGCCGTGCTATTGAGAGACGTGTAAAATCATCTGGTCTCTCGGTACATAAGCAAGCGTACAAAGAACATCAGAAAGCGTACGCCAATTCTCTTAAAGAAGCACGCTCCAAATATTATTCCAACATCATCAACACCTGCCCTGGAAACTCTAAACAGCTCTTCTCCACAATAACTCATCTGCTTAATCCCATTAAACTAACTCATGAGGACTCTGTTCAAAAATGCAACCTGTTCCTCTCATCATTTAAAAACAAAGTTGACACTATCAGATCTCAGCTCCACAACCTCCCTGATCTTAGTGTGCCATCTACCCAGGGGCGTAACTTTAGGTCTAACATTGGGGGGGTTGTGATTAACAATAAACACGAAAAAATTGTACACTATACGCTTCAGTGTTTAATACGCGTCATCTCTTCTTCTTCTTCTTCTTCGATGGTGTTTACTGGCAGTTTACAAACTCAGTGCATTACCGCCATCAACTGGACGGAGATGTAATTCAAGAGTCTACTTTCAACAAAAAATAAATAAATAAATTAATTAATTAATTAATTAAAATAAAATTAAATCCTTTCAGCTAATTTTGTAACTTTCAAATATTTAACAAATGCTTTAGTTATAACCTGTGACTGATTTTTCTTCAATAAAGTAACCATTGTCACCGAACTCCCCATTACCCTTTCCAGTGCCTTCCTCTCTTTATTATATTTCTTACAATAAATCAACACATGTTCCACTCCTTCCAGTACCCCACAATTAGAGCAGTCACCTGATGGATGTTTTCCTATTATCTTTAGACCACTATTTAATGTAGTGTGCCCAATCCTCAACTTAATCCATACTTCCTCTCTCCTAGACATGAAACTACTATCGTCACTTAGGAGTACCTCCTTCTGTATGTTATGTAAATGTCTTCCTCTTTCCTCTAAATCCCACCTCTCCTGCCACATATCATTTATTTTATCTTTAACAATTATTTTTATTTCTGCTTTACTTAATGGGACATCATATTCAATTTCTCTTGCTGTATACGCGTCATCTCCACGCGACGCGTCAGCTTTGTCCTGATCAAGATGGCGGCGACAGGACCCAGCTAGTACGAAGAACTTCACAAAGAAACACGGTAAAAACAATTATTTCTTTGCGAGAAAAAATATATTACTAAGCTGACTTTATAGAAGACGTGTTCTTGAGTTTAACTAAATGTTCAAATCGGCTGGATTTAAAAAAAAAAGTTCGCTGATTTTTATGCAGGCGCCAGGCGGGTCAAACCGGACGCTTTCTTTCTTTAAATTTAGCTAAATAAACGCTTAAAAATATACAGTATTTCTTCGCTGACTTATGGGTGATAGTAGACGTACTCCTGAGTTTGACGAAATGTTCAAATCAGCTGGATTTAAAAAAAAAAAAGTTCGCTGAATTTTATGCAGGCGCCAGGCGGGTCAAACCGGAGCTTTGTTTCTTTAAATTTAGTTAAATAAACGCTTAAAAAATATATTTCTTACCTCACTACAGCAGATGGGCTCCTGAGCTGAACCAAATGTGAAATCAGCTTGATTTAAAAATCCGCGGTGTGGTTTATGAGTGGTATCTTGCAAACAAAAACAGCGAACCTCACAGCTAATAGCAGCTACATCCATAGCAAGGGGCGGGCAGCGACAGAGTCAGTCCGACCAAAGGAGGCCTTTTTCGAACACATGCATGTAGAAACTTCTGGGCAACTTCATGAGCAGCTCCGTGACTCACGTGACTTCCTGTAGCCGGTGAGATGGGTGATACCAAATTATTTGCAGGGGAGGGGGTCAGTCCTCAGGGAGTTTGTTAAAAACATGCAGCAATTTTACTAAAAAATTTGAATGAATAAAGAAAATCAATTATTGATGTAAGATATGTATAATGACGAAATGATTTCATTTTATTGGGGGGGTTAAATGACCGGATCAAATTATTGGGGGGGTCAAAACCCCCCTAACCCCCGTGTAAATTACGCCTATGCATCTACCCGTCTGCTTTCTGGGACCCTGAGCAGCTTTGATGAAGTCGTTCAGAGTGAGGTGGAGACCATCCTCAAGAAAATGAAGCCTTCATCCTGCGCCCTGGATCCCTTCCCCTCATCTCTCATAAAATCCAATCACTCTGCAATAAGCCCATTAATCACACAAATAATAAACAAGTCTCTACAATCTGGTCATGTTCCATTGCCTCTAAAAACTGCCATCATTAGGCCTCTTCTGAAAAAATCTAATTTGGATCCCGACAATTTTTCTAACTACCGCCCAATTTCCCACCTCCCATTTCTGTCCAAAGTGCTGGAGAAAACAGTTGCTGCTCAGCTGCAGGACCACCTACAGCAACACTCTCTGTATGAGAAGTTCCAGTCTGGATTCAGAGCAGCTCACAGTACTGAGACTGCACTGCTGAGAGTAACAAATGATGTCCTCATGGCTGCTGACACTGGTTCTCCCTCCATCCTTGTCCTCCTTGACCTCACTGCAGCCTTCGACACTGTGGACCATAGTATCCTCCTCCACCGTCTTCATGTGGAGGTCGGTCTCTGTGACACTGTCCTGGACTGGTTCAATTCTTTCCTCTCCAATAGGCTGGAATGTGTTAGCCTTGGCAATGCCAC
>JBBPBX010081632.1:1085-15909 GCA_038048925.1 Garcialebias charrua | reverse complement strand
CAATTAGACAAAATAAGCAAAAACAGAGGCCACACCATGTGATATGCTTCAAAAAGAGGTTTACTGAATTAAAAGAACAATACAAGAACAAAATGTCTCTCTCTCTTTCTGTGACTGACCATAACTCAAATACAGGTGGTCCCCGACTTACGAGCACATCGACTTACAACGTTCCGGACTTACGAGCTGACTAACGAATAGTAAAGTTGTACAGAACATACAGAAAATACAGCACTGGAATGTGTTTTTAGATGAAAGTGTGTTAGCTATTGTAAACAAAGTTCTGTGCATGTTTATGAACCATGTTTGTGTTGAAAAATGGGTTCGTAGTAGCGCTAGCATACATTTTCCAACTTAGTCGGGGACCACCTGTATACTGTTTGTGTGTGCATGTGTGTAAATTATTCTACTAGAACAATCTTCCTTAACATGTAGACCTATAATGCCTAAATATAGTATAATGCCATATAAGGCCTAAATAATGTGCACAACCCACCCCAACCCTGTCAGCCATGTTTAGCTAGCTGTAGTAGCATAGTGGTTTGAAATTAGCACAGGAAAATGCATCACATTTTGCCTGAGAAATTACACTTTCATCTAATGTAAGTTATATGGTTTTATCTGCAACAGTATAAGTACTAAACAAAATATAGTCATGGTCAAAAAATTTACTTTCTTACCTCAAAATCAGTTTTTTCTCCTTAGTATCTGCATGTACCTGTTTCCAGACTTGACAATGACAATATGGTATTGTGGAGGAAGCGGGTAAACACTGAAATGATCATGTGAATCCTATCATATCCCTGATTGGTGGAACTGGTGGTGTTACAACTCTCCCCATGTTACAACTATACCCGGTCTCCCCTACCTTTAACACCATTTTTATTATACTTTTACTGCTGTTAATATCATAATTTTTACCATTGGTGTGTGATACTGTTCATTAAATTTTTAAACCTCTTTTATGTTGTGTGTGTGAAGCACCTTGATAACAGTTTATCTGTTTTTTTTTTTCATTCAAGCTTTATTTATACAGGCTAGCCTCGTTGAGCCACGGGGACTCATTTACAAGAGGGACCTGTCTCACTCACACCTAGGGTCAATTTTAGAGTTACCAATCAGCCTTACATGCATGTTTTTGGACTGTGGGAGGAAACCGGAGCACCCGGAGAAAACCCACGCATGCACGGAGAGAACATGCAAACTCCACCCAGAAAGGCCCCCAGACCGGGATTTGAACCGGGGACCCTTTTAACTGTGCTATATAAATAAAATTGACTTGACTTGACTACTGTAGTTGTGACCCTTATTTTTTGGGGTGGGCTGTAACAAAACAATTAACATTATTAATGTGTAAAACATGTCACAATAACATAAAATACAATTCTTTGTATTAATGTTGTTTTTTTAAAGATCAAAAGGAAGTTTGCCAGTAGGAGTGTAGGAAAAAATAGATTTTTTAAAGAAAGACTCTGGATTCTTAGTCCTGGCGATTCAGAATCAATTCTAAATGCTCCAAAATCAATTTTTAAACATGTTTAATTTTACCCTGATGCATGCTCAATAATCCAGGTACAAAAATAGCTAAGTCTGGTATTCAGCTCAGTCTTAACACCCTCTCACAGTGGATGAACCAGTTTGCTGATGACAGCCGAAACCAGCTGCTCACATGATGGAGGACCATCAGCCTAACAATGGATCGTTAGCACCCTGATGGTTGTTTGCTATTCACAGAGGGCTGAGTGATACCAGCAATGACAGCATTATTGTCCCCCTCTTATAATGCTTGAGTTAAAGGTTACTACACTTTGGTAGGCTGAAGTCTGTTTTTGTCTGTATATTTTGAATTATTTGTATGTGATGGACTGGAGACCTGTCCAGGTGTCCCACGCCTCTCGCACAGTGATGACTGGACATGGACACCAGTGAGCCCCATGACTCTTAAAGGAAGAAGTGGTTAAAGATGATGGATGGATGAATTATTTGTTCCTATATTTTTATTTTATTGTTTTAGAGGAATCCAGGCAACTAAGCTAACCTAATACAGTACTGGTAATTCAAGTTACAGCATTTAATGCATTCCTGTATTATTTGTTTGTATTTTTGGTATGAATATCAAATGATTCAAAAACTTTGATAAAGTACAGAACCTACAATTATTGTTTTAAATAAATGTTCTATTTGTTTACATTGTTGTTAATGTTTTCAGTTTAAAATTATTGTTTTAAATAAATGTTCCATTTGTTTACATTGTTGTTATTCTCAGTTTAAAATTATTGTTTCAAATAAATGTTCCATTGGTTTACATTGTTGTTTAATATTCTCAGTTTAAAATTATTGTTTTAAATAAATGTTCTATTTGTTTACATTGTTGTTAATGTTTTCAGTTTAAAATTATTGTTTTAAATAAATGTTCCATTTGTTTACATTGTTGTTATTCTCAGTTTAAAATTATTGTTTCAAATAAATGTTCCATTGGTTTACATTGTTGTTTAATATTATCAGTTTAAAATTATTGTTTTAAATAAATGCTCCATTTGTTTACATTGTTGTTTATTCTTTTCAGCTTGTCAGTTACAAAGCTGAAACTAAATTTATGACCATTTTAATAGAAAAATCATTTTTGAATCAAAAATTGTTTCTGAATCGAAAAATTGATTTTGAATCGAATCGTGATACCAAAAATCGGAATTAAATCAATTCTCCAGACACAGAGATTCATACCCCTATTTGCCAGCAAAGCTGAAGTTCTGCACACCTTCCTAGGCTGTGAGTCTGTGTTGACAGTCAGTTCTGGGGGTTGGGTTAACGCAAATTAATGTAAATGAACAGCAATTGTTAACACCCCCAGGTAATGCTTCTGGAATGGGGACATTCTTCCAAAACTTTGAAGCCTGTTTTCTCCCTAATCTTATTTGCAGATTGCCAACATTGAAATGGCTGTATCTTCTTCATTTTTTTTTTGAGCGACATGTGTTTGGCATCATCGGATAGCTTAGAACCCACACTTTAAGATTCTGTAAATAACTCAAAATGACCCAGGGGAGACTTGTTCCTGGTTTTGCCACGGCCAGTCACATATTTCTTCACTCTGTCACTATCTACTGACAAACTGATGTTAGACCAAGTAATCTCTGAAAAAAACTATAGTCCCCTTGCTTCTCTATCAGCATTTATAAAAACACTGAAAACACAGAGTGACCAGGACAATGACCAGCCAATCAAAACAGAGTTGTTTGTCACGCCCCAACCCACGCCCCCGCCTGTCACTCACAGCCTCAGCGCCGCGGCTCGTTCTCATTCAAAGGATTGCAAAGCGATGCAGGACTGTTTTTTATGTGACATAAATGTATTAAATATCCCTTCTTCATCCCAGAGCTGGACTTTTATTTAGTTTTTTTGCAAAAAGTCAAGTGATCGCTTCATCCTCCACTCACAGGAATGAGGAAATGGATTTGTCACGACTCACGAGCGAATTAAATCATGTCCAAACGTTGCTTCGTGAACCTCTGCTGATTCCTGCTGGATTTTGTGATGTTGGACAAGTGCTCTATGGTTTTATAATATTTTTAAAAGGTTTTATTATCATATAATCACAGAACTTTGCAGCGCTCCGAGCGGACATGTAGAGGAGGCGGAGCATTCCATTCCAGACATTCCAAACCTGCGCTGACAGAAAGAGGAAATCACGAGCGAATTAAATCATGTCCAAACGTTGCTTCGTGAACCTCTGCTGATTTCTGCTGGATTTTGTGATGTTGGACAAGTGCTCTATGGTTTTATTATATTTTTAAAAGGTTTTTATAACATATAATCACAGAATATTGAAGCGCTCCTCCGAGCACACACACAGCAGGGGGCGGAGCTGCAGAACCCAAGTTCACCAGAGAACGGACAGTCTCCCTCCCTCTGAGTCATATATGGCTCTGAGGGAGGGAGCAGAATGATTTCACCTGCTGGAAATTTTTCTAATGCCTCTTATCAACAGGTCCTGTTCGCGCTCGTTCGGGCTCGTTCGTAACTAGTTAACAACTAGTTATGGGGTGTACCCACAGGGTCCTGTTCACGTGAAACCGGTCCTATTTTGGTGCCTGCCTCACTGAGGTACAAAGGTCCGGTTCTCTAGGGTCCAGTTATGACATCAGCACAGTGTGGTCACTGATTGGTCAGGGGGCGTAGTCCTAGGTCGGAGGGCGGAGATTCAGTCTTCTCCAGTAGGTGGCGGTATGCACCTGAACGTTGTTTGCAATCCGCCAAGAAGAAGAAGAAGAAGAAGAAGATTCAGTCTTCCAGGAAATGCAAACTGCCATCCCGCCAAACTCTAGAACAACAAGTTGGAGGAGCACATTTTTGAGAATTAACACAGGCTAATAATTATGTCACAACCGTGGTCAAACGCGGAGGTTCAGGCTTTTCTGTATTTGCTGGCCGATGAAAATATTCAGAGGGAGCTGGATGGAGTGACGTGCAATGAAAAGATTTTTCAAGAGGTGTCTGCGCAGGTGAGTGTTTTCTAACTTTAAGCATATTTCCAGTGAGTCATGCAACTGTTTCTTAGCTTTTTTGGACTGCGGAAAGACCGTTTCAGAGACTGACTTCAGGCAACAGCCGAGAGGCTTTTAGGAAAAAAAAAAAGATGGCGGAACGGCTCGTTTCTCTGAAATATAACAAGAAAATCACATAAACAATATTTGTTAGCTCGAAATTGTAGCAGAGGAGGTGTGTCTGAGTCTATCATTTGCTTAATAAATGCACTTTAATGGTCTAATTCGCCGAGTTGGCAGCTGTTTTCAAGGTTCGAAGCAGAGCAGAATGTGGTGTATGGCAGGCCGTTTGAGTCGATAATAGCGAGTGAAGATTCTCAGTCATCCAGGACATGGTAAATTCTAAAAAGTGCAAGGAAGGAAAAAAATAGTCTAAAGCATAGTATAATAAATAAAGTCCAGTTGTTTTTGTCTTGAACTTTTTTGAATTTATCATTATAGCCACGTTTTCATATTACGTGATACAACCGCCAACTTCATGCCATACATGTTACTTCTGTTTTTGTTTTTGGTTTGATTTGGTTCAGTCAGAATAAATGGAAACGGTCATATCTCAGTCCAAAAATGGTTTATAAATATGGGGAAAAATCCATAAATTTGTCACTTAGGCCTATAGGCCTGTATTAATGTGTAATGTGATTTATTTCAGGTTAATCAGTCAGTTCCTGTGTAAAGATCCTCTAGCCGTGGGTGTCCTTGGAGAAGGATGGGACAAGTCACTGCACTGTAAAGCAAGTATGCCATGACAGAAACACTCCAAACTTTGAAAATTACAGATAAAAGCAAAGGACAATGATGTTTAGAGGAGATTATAACAATAATTTTGTGTTGTTTGCCAGATGGGGC
Organism: Garcialebias charrua; assembly: GCA_038048925.1. Lineage (NCBI taxonomy): Eukaryota > Metazoa > Chordata > Actinopteri > Cyprinodontiformes > Rivulidae > Garcialebias > Garcialebias charrua. The sequence goes on along the minus strand of JBBPBX010081632.1, from coordinate 10,519 downwards.
AGTGAAAACAGCCAGACAGACATATGAAGCCATCGCTGAACTGCTGCATCAGGATCTGATCTTGTGACTCCAGACTACACATCAACTGCAGCCGAACAGACCTCAGAGCTTCTCCTGATGCTCTGCTCTCCTGCACCTTGTCCACATTGTGCCAAAGATGTCCTCGGTGCCTCAGTAAAAAAAAAAAACAGTCCTGCATTGACAACACAAACAGGTCCTATGAACTCAGCAGATGTCATACAAGCTCAGTTTGTGACGGAGCAGGGGTACTGTGACTTCATGGTGTTTTTCATTCAACCTTTATTTAGTCAGGTAAATCTCATTGAGCCTCGTGGACTCTTTTACAAAAGCGACCTGCTACAAACTAAAGAACTTTAGTTCTGGGTCAGATGACTTTATTCACAGAGGATTGTGTCTGATGGTGAGTTCTTTACAGAAGCAGTGAAAAATGTAGAAATGTTCTACAGGTCAGCATTTTTAAACTGTTACAATTTTATTGACATGTAACATTTACAGTATTTAAATAAAGTTGCTTTGATATTTTGATTGGAATTGATTGATTACATATTGTTAAGTTTATATTACAAATGTTTTAGTTTGGAACACACTTGTTGATCAACTGGGACAATGGAGCGGCGCAGATTTTTTAGGATGCATGCCACTTTCAGTTTTGTCCAAAGTAGTGTACTCCACCATCATCAATGTGTGTATATATAAATATATATATATGTATATATATATATATATATATATATATATATATGTATATATGTGTATATGTATGTACTGTATATATAAATATATATGTATGTACAGTATATATTATGTATGTATGTGTACATATATGTGTATATATACACACATATGTATGTATATATATAAACACGTGTGTGTGTGTATATATATATATACTCACGCATATGTTTGTATGTGTACACATGTATGTATATACAATATATATACATATATGTGTATATATACACACACATATATATATATATATACTGTATATGAACATTTGTCTGTGGCTGAAAAAGCCACAGACAAAGCAGAATGTTCAAAAAAGAAACAAGCTCATCCACTTTGGTTGTGTGTTCTTTTCCAGCTCTTCTTCTAATGTGTGTGTTAGTGGTTAATAAAGAGCTTAATGTATCACTAGCGCCACCAGCTGGTTAGAAGCGTTGATATTAATGATCCACCCACTGCAGGAGAATTACCCGCCCACTGCAGGAGAACTTCACGCCCACTAAAGGGGTCCTAAGCGTGCAGTGGGTACAGAAATAAACCGGTCCCATAGGAACTGGCCCAAACTAGCCACAATGGGACCTTACAGGAACCAGACCTGTTGATAAGAGGCATAAGTGCCAGGGCTTTCCAGAAATCGCAGATCCCAGCTTTAAGCTCAGGAACACTTCTGATATAACGTCAGCTATGAAATATATTTTTTCTCAGCAAAGAAATAGTTTTTTACCTTTTTTTTCATGAAAATTCCTTCGTGGCGGCAGCCATTTTAACTGACTACGTCAGTCGACGTCGTTCAAAACTCTGCCTCTGTTCTCTGATTGGTCCGGTAATCCGCCTTCTGTTCTCTGATTGGTCCGGTCAAAAATCGACCGGAGAAATCGTTGTCTATGGGAGGAATCCCAGACCCTAGTACAAAGCGAAGTGAAGGACAAGGGTCTGGTTTTAACCAGGCTAGCCCTCAGCTGAAGAGGACTATTAATAGGTTAAATAAATGTCTAAAAAATAAAGTAATGTATGTAAATAGTTCATTTTTTAGACATTTATTTTGTAGAGTTACAGCTGTTTGTTAATAAATGTTGCTGTGTGACAACTGGGACAAAGCTTTGACTCAGAAATATATTTTTGTTATTCTTTTATGGAAAGAAAATTATATCGAGATATATATCGTATATCGCGATATATCACAACAATATGGAGGTATGAATTTTTGTCCATATCGCCCAGCCCTAGTTGGAGTGAGGACAGAGGATGCAGAGGACAGAGTGAGGTGGAGGATGATGACTCGCTGTGGCGACCCACTTAAAAGGGAAAAGCCGAAGGAAGAAGATACAATTAAATTATTTATTACAGGATTTATTCTTTTTTTTTTTTCATCTTATTCCACCCTCTTGTGTCACCATGAAATTATCTTAACTGTCAGTCTTACTCGTCAAACTCAGTAGGCGGGACTGGGGGTGGGGGACTCGCGCTGATCATGTGAAATCCATTGCTTTGGTCTGAAGTCTGTTCATACATGATTCAGCTCGTAAAATGAGTCTTCTTTACATTCACGGTATGAAAAAATGTCATCCAAATACACGTAAACACAATTACCGCTTCCAAAAGTTTCGGAATATATTTTCTTGCCTGTGGATCAGTCCTTTAGCTGCTTTGGATTTGTCTTTGCTTGGTGTGAGGAACAGTCAATGAGACGTGAGGTTTAGAGTTAGTCCCGCCTACTGAGGTTGATGAGTGAGACTGACAGTTCACATACCGTAATTTCATGGTGTCACTGGAGGATGGAAAGTGACAAAAATAAATCAATAAATCATGAAGTAAATAATTTGAAAGGGACATTTATTTAATGGTGCATTTGATAAATGTATATTTAATAATTTATGTATTTAATAATTAAATGATACATTTAATTATGTTATGTATTTATTTTTATTTATTTATTTCATTTAGTCACATTCCGTCCTCCATAAGTTGGAGTCTTTAAAGTGCTAGTTTCCTCCAACATCTGCCTTTCCTTTTCTTTTCACGTCTTCCAGCTGCCTACTTGGAGTGAACTTGGGCCGTGCAAACTGGCTGGACACCAGCCGCCTGGTGGATCCATTCACAGCCAGCTCTGCTGTCTGCATCCTGCAGCCACGCGTGTCGGCGGGATCATGAGGACCTGGTGGTCCCTCGTCCATGCAGACTACGTGGCACACCAGGATCGGTGGTGTGTCCTACTGCAGCTCTTCTGGAGGACCTTCCACTTCAGCTACTACCACCGCTCTTTATATAGTTGTAGGTTTCTTATGTTTGATGGTGTTTAGCTGTGGTGGCCATCTTGGATGGGGCAGCCTCTGAAAGTTCATCAGATGATCCAAAGACTGGGACTTGGAGTTTAATGAAAATCCTTCTAGTTGTTCATGACTTAACGCTACAAACAAACAAATACAAGCTGAACATGATCCTGTTTAGTGGCAGGCTTTAAATGTTGCCTACAGTTTTTGTTAATAGAAAATAAAACAACTATATTTTATGTTTTGGTCTATACTGTACTTTCACATTTACAGTTTGTTTGACCCAATACTCAAGAGGAAAGTCAAAGTCTGCACAAAAGCCACTGAACTCTGCACCAAGATCCAGAAGAAGGTTCTGGTTTTGTCCTTTGTTGACATTCACTCCACAAAAACAGTTTTGTTGCAAATTATTTAAAAAAATCTCAATCTGTCCAGATCCTGCTAAATGAAGTGTCCAAAATTGACATGATGTCACAGAGTCATAAAATTATAAAACTGAACAAGGAATTAAAAATCACATGTTAAAGTTGGATACTTCATTTATTTATTTTGCAGCGTTCTACCCTCAAAACAGACGAGCTGCAAGTTTTTAAACAATCCGTCTGAAGGGACCTTTTAGAGTTCTGTCCCATCGGGGGGCTTCGGTCTTTTTGGCTCAGTTGTGTAGTCTATACTCTGGTATACAGAGTACACACAGTAGAAAAACTTGGGAATTTCAGTATACTCAAAAGTACCCAATGATATGAGCCCATGCCATGCATCATTGGTAATCATACATGGGCTTGTGCCATTGTCAACACATTTGGAAAATTTTATAGACTTATTGAATTGGTTCAACCTGTTTCTCGTATAATCACTATTCTTTACTTGAACATGTTTCGCTTTGATACTGCTTTATTAAATTCTATTACATCTTTATTACAAAGCTAACTGTTGTATAAAGTTAAATTTATTCAAATAAAGGCATCAGGGAAATGTTTAAATGTTCATTCTGCTTAAAAATGTAAAATTAACGATAACATTGTACTAACCGGTTTGTTTGGGTTTCTAAGCACAGTCTATACCCACTACAAAAATGGCTGTTCCGGTTCCTGAATTTCTCATGATCTATCCTTTTGTCTGTGTTCTTTTTATTTCTTTGTCCTTATTTTCCTTTTCTGTCTCTTGTACATTATCATTCTGATCCTTATGTTTGGCTCTGCATTTCTCTGTTCTCCACGCACTCCTTTTGGTTTATTGGCGGATTGCAAACATTTGGTGCATCCCGCCACCTACTGAGCAAGAGTGTGTAGCTCACGGCCTCCTTTCTTTATACAGTACTGTATTCTGTTTTTAATATTGATGTTTTGTAAATATTTAAACAATGCTTTTCTAATATCATTTATTTTATCCCTATCACCTTCAGTTCCTAATATTCCTCCTAAACTCCAAACTCTCCCAGTCTCTTTGGCTTTTTCTCTCTATCTCTCCCTTTCATCTGTATATTTAGTGCACTCCATTAGTACATGTTCTACACTTTCTATTCCCCATCATGAACATTGTGTCATTTAGAAGTGTATGGCCTACCCTCACTACAGTACTGTATAGTGATTCACTTTTTCTTCCGTACATTTTTCGGCATCTAACCACTCACACAATTTTTGTGCTATTTCAACAATTCATATATCAAAACGTTCAGCTCGTTAAGGGCAATCCGGCTGTGACTTTTGGTATTGGTACAACTTTAGCTTTTTGAAATATTTAGCCTTTTCCGTCATTTTTTCCCCCCATTGAAAATGAATTTAGCTAATTTTACATCCTTCATATCTTTAGATCTCTTTACAATCTTTTACAACTCATTTCACATTTTGGACCAGCTCAGCTTCTTTCAGTTTTCTTGTACCTTTTTAAAAATAATTAATTTACTTTCAGCTGTTTCTTCAACTGCGTTGTGCTCTTTTCAGCTTTATTCAGCTTCAACATTTTTGTACTTCTACAGGTAGTCCCCGATTTACGAGCGAGATCCGTTACAACGAGGCGCTCGTAAACCGGAAATCTCGTATTTCGGAACGGTTGCCATGTCTCTCGTAAGTCCGGAATTTCGCTCGTAAATTGGAACGGTTTCGCTAGCGCGACTACAAACACTCGTTTTTCATCAAAAAACTGCTTATGAGTGCATAAAAATGATCGGAAACGTGTGTCCACATGTTTAGCTAACGAACTGTGGTGAAAAAACACATGAAAACTCAGTATTTTTTGCGTTTTTTCCAAAAATTCGCCAGCTCGTAAGTCTGGAACCTCGTAGATCAGAGCGCTCGTAAATCGGGGACTACCTGTACTGACTTATTTCTGCTAATTTCAGATCATTATGCTCCTTTCAGCTAATTTTTGGAAGATTCATATATTTCATTCATTCAAGTTTATTTGATAAAGGACAGCACAATAAACAATGTTACAAGCAACCGTTGTCTTGTACAAAGGTTTTCTAGCCACAGGCTAATTTGCAAACACAGTCCTTGGTTGGACTTTTATATAAAAACAGCTAAAATAAAATTAAAATTTAATGAAGATTAAACAGTCCCCTATATAAAAACATATAAAATTAACCTGATTTCTGCTATTTCAGCTACTATTAAGCTGTTTTATGCTAATTTCAGCATTTTTTCAGCTAATTCAACATTTCTTTTAAATCCAACTTTTTTCAGCTTTCAGCAAAGCCATTCTCTACCCACTTCGTTCTTTTAGCGATTGTTCAGCTGTTTTTAGCCAATTTCAGCTTTTTCAGATCATTTCAAATTTATTTTGCTTTTTTCTGCTTATTTCAGATTTTTGAAAATTCAGATTGTTTCAGACATTTCAGATTATGCTGCTTTGTGCTTCGGTCTGCTAGTTTCAGCTTCTTCTGCTATTTTAGCTACTATTAATCTTTTAATGCTAATTTTGGCTTGTTTCAACCAATTATACATTATTTGCACCCATTTCAATTTTTTCCAGCCTAATTCTTCAAAACTACTCTACTAATTGCAAAGTCATTTAAGCTTCTTTCTGATATTTTAGACCATTGTTTTTTTGGGATAATTTAAGCTTTTTTCAGATTCCACATTTTGGACTTATTTCTACTTATTTCATACCGTTTCAGATTTAAAATCGTTTCAGATATTTCATATTATTCACAATGCTCTTTCTGATTCATTTTCCTATTTTAAGCTTTTGATTCTTTAGCTACTATTTAGCTGTTGGTTTTATAGCAAATTTCAGCTTTTCTCATATAATTTTTACTTTATTGCACAAATGTATACATCTTTCAGCCTTTTAGTTGGCACAGTTAAACTCCTTCCACTTCCTTTTGGAAAGTTAACCTTTTTACATTTCTTTAGCTACTATTCAGCTGTTTTAACTAAGGTAATTCTTGAACAAAAGGCAGTCACACACGCATTTTCGCAGGAAATGCAATTTCTCTAGTTCTCATTACTATCACCTCTTCTACATCTTTCTCTAATTATTAATTGTAACTGATTTTTGTATTTTGAATAATCTTGTCTTCATTCCATCTTTTCTGCCATTTTTTTCTTTTCCTTTAACACTCACTCATCAGCCTGTTTCTCATATTTCTAATTACCGGTAATCATTCACACCTGTCCCTAATCCCACGTACACCCATTTCCCACTGCAGCGTCTGGTCTCATCCATGGTGGGTCTGCGTTGTGGCTCCGCCCACTTTGTACGGTCCATCACAAGACAGCAGATTCTGTTGGATTTTTATTTTATTCGCGTGCGAATACCATTACCGTTTGCTGCAGCGAGGGGTTACACCAATGTGGCTTCACGCCTCGCTGTGTGCGCGTGAGTGGCGGGAATTTGTCCTTCTGGAATGTTCTTCATCTGCACTCTGTTGAGGTGAGAGACCTTCTCAGCTTCAAATAACATGCATCTACCATGTTTGTGATATTATGAGTAGCTATACCTATGTTCTTCGTGTGATTTAATACTATTTTAATTATTTTACAGAGTTTGATGGTTAAGCTAATGTAGCTCGGTCACCGATTAAGCCGTTAGCCACTTTTTTATTTTAGTGGCGTAGTCGACGTGATAAACAGGCACACGGAGTGTGTAACCACTAGAAAAGTTTGAGAATTTCAGTATAACTACTTAAAAGTGCCCAATGACGCATGACATATATAATTAATTGTCATTGTTACGTTAAATGGCAGTTAAATGCTTCTGTAACAATTGTCTGTATGCTATGACGCAGTTTAGGGCCGCGATATAAACAAGCGACCAGCCCCATGAAAACAAGCGATTTGCTCTTATAAACAAAACCAACTGGCAACCCACCATATTGTGAAAACAGAGGCAGTTTTAAAATAGTATGCATTTATTATGGCATTACATATAAACAGAAATTATGCTTAACACTTTGAATAACATACTTTTACGTTCTAAAAAAATAAAAAATAAATTTTGCATATTCAACATTAATTCAACCGTTATTTATACAAATTACTGTAATCCCATAAAGCCTCAGGGACTCATTTACCAGAGACCTGAATTTTAAACAAAGAGTGAGGACAACAGACAATCATAAAGGATGCGTACAAATAAAAAAACTATATACATATACAGTACAATACATACAGATAGATACAGTATTTGATTACATTTTTTTCTGTTTTTCTTGTGTAAACACAGTGATCAGCAGGCTTTTGCATGAAGATGCTCACACTACAAAAAATAAAAATCATCCAGTTTGTTCCAGTCTGCGTTTGATTGTATGAGTTCAACCAGTGACATTTACAGTTTGCAGCAGTTTTTCATTGGGGTTGGATTTGATCTTGTAACCTATATCTCATTATCACCAATGTAATGTTGGTGGATGCAGGCAGGCAGTTTTGACATCCATCTGATGTAAAATCAGCTGCTTGTCTCAAAACATGTCATTTTAGAAGCAGGAAAAGGTGTTTCTTCATAGTCTCTTCTTTTTCTTTGGGGTGATTTGATTATTGTTTCTAATTATGTTTATGCTTTTTAATTTTATTCCTCGACATTTATCAACATGTGTCTGTACAGGAGCTTATAGGAGTGAGCTTTTTGGTGAACTACAGTATACTTCATTCAGGGTGTCCGCGGGGTCTTGAAAGTTATTAAAAGTTGATAAATCAATTTTGGGAAAATTAAGGGTCTTGAAAAGTATTAAAAAGTCTTGAAAGCGATTTGATGAGGTATTATTATTTTTTTTGCTGTTATTCTAGCTTTAAATAAGTTGACAGCAAAAAGTATGTATGACTAATATTTGTTTTCCTCACTGCGGAGGATTTGGAAACTGCTTCGCACAAATTTAGAGTGTCAGGTTACAACAGCCTTTACATGCACGGCTGCTTTATCTCCAAGTTGAGTCTGTGTGTTCGAGTAAGTTGCCGCAAGACCGTGAGAACAATAGGTACTGTAAATGCAAGTTTTCGGACTCCTGGTTGGAGATGCCTGATTTTCAAGAATGGCTGAGGCCTGTCGCCGAGAATAACCACGAGGCTTATTGTACATTTTGTAAAAAAAAAAAGATGAGTGTATCCTCGATGGGCATAAACGCTGAAGCTGAGTTATAAGAGCTGAAAAAAAGAGAAAAGTTCTGCAAGAGGTGTGCGATTCTCTGCAAAAAGATGCAGATCAATTGGCAGAACAGGCAGAGGGAAAGTCAGGTTCTTTAATGGCCCAACTGATCACCAACAAGTCCAATGTCTTGAGAAGGAGACGTAAAGAAAAACTCAGTGAGCTGGTGCAAACTGAAGAGTTGCTGGAATGCAAAGCAACTGCACTGAGGCACATCATGTAATGATTACTGTTTATTTCTTATTCACCATTGTTCAACTAAGTTACTTTAAAACAGCTACGAGTCTTGTTAATAATAATAATAATAATAATGAATCCAATTTATAACGCACTTTTCATTAATGAAAATCTCAAAGTGCTACAAGGAGCAACAGAATTAAATGACAATAAACAAATAACCTAAGCTATATTTTCTTAAACCTAGTCGTGGTTCAGTTTCTTCTTTTGAACTTATTTCTTTCCGTTGTATCTCAGTTCTGTTGTAGGTTTGAGATTCATGGATTTAATTGAAAACAACAGCAGTTTTGTAAATCAAAGATTTGTTGCTTAATAAAACAAAGTGACGATAAGGTCTTGAATTTATTTTGGAAGGTCTTTAAAAGTCTTGAAAAGGTATTGAAATTAACTTCATTATTCCTGCATATACCCTGTCATTACAAAAATTAAAAAAAAATAAAAACAAACTGAATTTTATTTCTGCTCTGCGTTCAAAGAACAGAATTGGGGGGGTCTAAAAATAAAGCTTGGGTTCAGTAACTCAGTTGCAGATTGCCCTATCAAATCCACACAATAGGGTTTTGTTATGGTCTTTGGCCCCATTTACACGGGTGGAGT
>JBBPBX010081631.1:0-15909 GCA_038048925.1 Garcialebias charrua | reverse complement strand
AGTAAGGTCCATCACTAGTCCCGCATTTTAGGTTTGATTAAACGCCCAGAACGGCTGAACCTGGGCCCCGCAGAACCAGTTTGATGAAGCGGGGGGTGACGAGGAGGGGCTGCAGAAGATTCGGGCTCCAATGGTTGTTGAGAGTCTCTGGAAGGAGGGCAGCCATCCGTTAGCAACGTGGATGGAGGTCTGCCCCTGCGAGGAGCCTGGGCCGTAACAACCTGATCATCTGACATAACATGAGCTGGTTTAAGCCTATCAATACAGACAGTCTCAGTACGACCCCCTAAATCTAAAAGGAAATGTTTTGGACCTGGCTGAAGAACCCGAAACGGTCCATCATACACAGGCTGTAGTGGTGTCCTGTGTGCATTGTGTTTGACAAAAACAAATTTAGAGGACTCCAGACTCTTAGGGACAAATGACTGCGGTAAACAATGGTGTACCGGGCCAGGGACACGAAAAGGGGCCTCCTGAGGTGAAAGATGGAGCAACGGTGGAGCGAACTGTGGTGAGGGTACCTCAGGTAAAAACTCACCGGGGACGCGCACAGGCTGACCGAAAACCAGTTCAGCCGGGGAAGAGCTCAGGTCCTCTTTGGTTGCGGTACGTAACCCCAACAAAACCCAGGGAAGACGGTCAATCCAGTTGTCACCGGTCAATGCAGCACGAAGTGCAGCTTTCAATGACCTGTGAAACCGTTCACACAAACCATTAGCTTGGGGGTTGTAAGCGGTGGTCCTGTGAACGTTAGTCCCCAGACCCTTGGCCATGGTAGACCAAAGCTCAGAAACAAACTGCGGGCCCCTGTCCGATGTAATGTCTGAAGGGGGGCCGAAACGCGCAACCCAGGTAGACAAAAAAGCCCGGGCCACCACTGCAGATGTTGTGGATGTCAGAGGAACCACCTCTGGCCACCTGGTGGTCCGGTCTATCATAGTCAGCAGATGAGTAAAACCCTGTGATGGAGGCAGAGGGCCTACTAGGTCTACGTGCACATGATCAAACCGCCGACTTGGGATGGAGAAAGGTTCCAAAGGTGCTTTGGTGTGCCTGTTAACCTTAGCACGCTGGCATGGAACACACGCTGCTGCCCACTCCTTAACTGCTTTACGCAGACCGGGCCAAACAAACTTTGAGCTGACCAGTTTCACAGAGGCTCTAACACCTGGGTGAGAAAGGGAATGTAAGGAGTCAAAAACGCGGCGTCGCCATGAAACTGGAACCAGGGGGCGGGGCCTGCCTGTAGATACGTCACAGAGCAGGAGAGGACCTCCGTCATTCACCTGCCTTTCCTCCAACTCGAGGCCTGTGGGGCCGGACTGGAGCTCGAGTATTTCTGCGTCGCTACGTTGGTCCGCAGCCATAGCAGAAAAATCGATGCCAACGTACACGGGAGAGATCAGCACCCGGGAGAGACAGTCGGCCACCACGTTGGATTTTCCAGCCACATGCTGAATGTCTGTAGTAAATTCAGACACCGCTGCGAGGTGGCGTTGCTGGCGAGCAGACCAGGGGTCAGAAATTTTCGACATAGCAAACACCAAGGGTTTGTGGTCAACATATGCAGTGAACTGGCGGCCCTCCAGGAAAAACCTGAAATGGCGTGTGGCCAGGTAAAGCGCCAGCAACTCTCTGTCAAAAACACTGTATTTAAGCTCATTGTCCCGCAGCGTACGGCTGAAAAATGCAAGCGGCTGCCAAACCCCGGAAACCTGCTGTTCTAACACAGCCCCCACCGCAACATCAGATGCGTCTGTTGTCAAAGCTATTTGTGCCGCTGGGGATGGATGGGCCAAAAGGGCAGCAGTGGCCAGTGCAGCTTTAGCATCACCAAATGCCTGTAGGCGTTCTGGTGTCCAGTCAACACTGTCGTTGGGCTTTTTCTTTTTTAGCGCTCCATAGAGCGGTCGCAGCAGTTGTGCTGCCCTGGGGAGGAAACGGTTATAGAAATTAACCATTCCCAAAAATTCTTGTAGCGCTTTAACAGACTGGGGCTGTGGGAAATCGGACACCGCCTGCACTTTGTCTGGTAACGGGACAGCACCACTGGCAGAAATGCGGTGGCCCAAAAAGTCAATGACTGGCAGCCCAAACTGGCATTTGGCTGTATTTACAATCAGGCCATGTGCTGCTAGGCGCTGAAAAACCTCACGGAGGTGGGACATGTGCTGCTCAGCCGAGCTGCTAGCCACCAGGATGTCGTCCAGGTACACAAATACGAAGGACAGACCCCTTAGGACTGAATCCATCAACCGCTGAAATGTTTGTGCTGCACCTTTAAGACCAAAAGGCATGCGCAAAAACTCAAACAGGCCGAAAGGCGTGATAACAGCGGTCTTAGGGACATCCTCCACATGCACAGGAACCTGGTGGTACCCCCGTACTAAATCTACTTTAGAAAAAATGGAGGTCCCAGCCAGGTGCACTGAAAAATCCTGGATGTGGGGGATGGGATAACGATCGTTCTCTGTGATGTTATTAAGGCGGCGGAAATCCCCACATGGACGCCATTTGCCGTCTGCTTTGGGCACCATGTGCAGGGGGGAGGCCCACGGACTGTTTGAACGTTGCACGATGCCTAAACGCTCCATGCTAGCAAACTCTTCCTGTGCTATTGCTAGCTTAGTAGCATTGAGGCGGCGTGCACGTGCGAACACCGGGGGGCCCGTTGTGGGGATATAATGTTCGACCCCATGTTTTGTGTTCGTGTTTGCAAAATTAGGAACAGTCAGTGAGGGGAACTCAGACAATAAACGCTGAAACACATTACCCGAAGCTAAAAAGTTAGCATGCATTAAAGGCCCAGCTCCTTGCGTCGCACAAGGCAGTGACGAAAAAGACACAGCGTCGATCAAACGTCTGTTAGCAACGTCAACAAGGAGCCCGTGAGCACAAAGAAAATCAGCCCCTAAAATAGGGACCGAGCTAGCAGCTACCACATAGTTCCACTGGAAGTCCCGTTCATGGAAACACACAGTCACCAACCTTTCGCCAAACGTCTTGATGGGAGAGCCAACGGCCGCGACTGCTAGCGGCTGCTGGCGTTCTCGTTTCCCTGCGGCTTGAAGCTGCACGGCGGGACGCACCGTCGTGCTTTGGCGCCAAAGCGCTGGTGGTAGAAACAAAGGGCGGCTCCTGCCCGCCTGCGGCTAGCGACTCCTGCTACCACCGCTGGCTCGTCCGGCGTTGTGTGCGTTGCTTGAAACTCGGGCGCTGCTGGAGATCCGGGGACCGCCGCCTGGACCGCGAAGGTCTTCGCAGTTAGAATGATGCGGTCGGCTTCTTCGGCCAGCGAGCGGTAATCCTTCTCCTTTAGAAACGGGGAGTTGGCCAGGGCGGTGCGCACTGGAGCTGGAAGCTGGCGGAGGAAGAGGTGGCGGAAGAGAAACTCGCAGTCGTCTGATCCCCGCAAGGACAACATGCTCTCCACGAGCTCAAGAGCTGTGCCGTCGCCCAAACCGGAGAGGGAAAACAGTTTCTCAGCGCGCTCCGCGTCTGAGAGTGTGTAACGCCTCAGAAGCAGCCTCTTGAGGGCATCGTATTTTCCTTGTGCAGGAGGGTCTTGTAGCAGGCTCATTACCCGCTGGGTGGACAATGGGTCCAGTGAAGCGACCACATGGTGGTATTTGGTGTCGTCTGCAGATATCCCGCGAAGAGCAAACTGTGATTCGATGTGGGCGAACCACGACTGAGGGGCGTGCAGCCAGAAGTCCGGGATTTTAACGGCCACCGAAAAAGCGAGTGGGGCCGCCTGTGGAGGTTCCACAGCAGTGGACAGCAGTAGAGAGCTGGCTGAAGCGTCAGATGTCGACATATTCAGTTCACGAGGGTCACCAGTGTAGGAGGTGGTGAAGAGACGACACAGGAGACGGGATGCAGATCTTCACTTTTAATCAACTCCTACTAAACTGGCGGGAAGCACCCAACACCGCCTTATATATCCCATACAACATCCGGTCCTCAGGACCTTTCACAATAAAACATCCTGTAACGCCTTCGGTCCACTGGGTGTGAGTAGAGCCCCCTAGTGGTCCACCACAACAATCCATTAAATCAGGAGCTTTGCTGTTTGTGTGGCAGTATGGCCTTGTTGTGTTACGTGCACATTTTATTTTTATACTTTGCTACTTTTGGGATCATTTGGGGTTGTTTTGCATCCAATAATTCTCAGTCGGGTCATCTGGACAGTTTCTTTTCTATAGAAACGTTTTGCCCTCTATCCGGAGGGCTTCATCAGTCAGAGGAGTACCAAGCAGTAAACACCTTAAGTGGACCAACCAGTTTACTGGAGTGAAGATAGTTTCTGGGAGCCATCCTGTCCCTCGTCGACTCCTCCCAGGCAGGCAGCCACAGCCAAAGTGGTTCAAGGCAACAAAGTTCACGCTCAATCATCCAGGTACCAAATCCAATAATTCTCAGTTGGGTCATCTGGACAGTTTCTTTTTTATAGAAACGTTTTGTTTCTATCAGGAGGGCTTCATCAGTCGGAGGAGTTTCATTTGTGTTGCATGTTACTTTGCTGATTATTTTCTTTTTTGCATCAATCTGGTTTCAGGAAACAACACAGCACGACTGCTTCACTGAAGGTTCTTAATGAAGTTGATGAAGCATTGGATGCTAAGGATTATTGTGCTGCACTTTTCTTAGACCTGTCTAAAGTTTTTGACACTGTGGACCATGACATCTTGTGTCATAAGCTCTCAGAAATCGGTTTCTCAGATCACACCATTGTAGGGATGGCTCCCTCTGATGGCCCCGCCTCATCCCTACACCTCCTCGGAACGGCCGACAGGTGTTTTGTGTTTTAGTTAATGAGTTTTGGACTGTATTTAAGTTAGCGTTCTGGCCTTTCTATTTGTCGGGTCATTGTCTGAGTTTTCCCTCCTGTCTGATGAAGCCTTCATGTTCTGTAAGCCCTGTCAGCATTTTGATTTCTTCATTAAACCGTTCATTATTTTAATCTCTGCATTTCTGAGTCCTGCCTGCCTGCACTCTGGGTTCTGCTCGCTTCACTGGACCGATTCCCTGACAACCATTGGTTGGTTCTCTAACTATCTTGCAGATCAGAGGCAATGTGTTCAACAAAATGGTACTTCTTCCAGTTATTTAACAGTCAACAATGGTGTACCACAAAGCTTAGTCTTTGGACCCACCCTCTTTACAATCTAGGTAATGTAGATCATAGACCTGATGCATCCTTACATTTCTATGCTGATGACACAGTTGTTTATTGTTGAGCTATAACAGTTGCTAAGGCTTTCCAGGTTTTGCAATCCACTTTTGACATCATCCAGTCAGATTTGTTCCAACTCAAACTTGTCTTAAATGCTGATAAAACCAAAGGGATGCTTTTTTCAAACAGGAAGTTAGTCCCAGCAGTTCTTCCTCTGATTTTATCCTCAAATGGTGTCCCTATTTAGTTTGTTGATTCCTATAAATATTTGGGTATCCTGGTCGATTCGCATCTCTCTTTTAAGCTCCACATGGAAAACCTAGTAAAGAAACTGAAAGTTAAACTGGGTTTAATTTTCAGAAACGGATCCTGTCTAACAATGAATGCTAGGAAATGCCTTGTAACTGTGACTTTCCTTCCCTCCATTGATTACGGTGACATTATCTACATGAACGCTCTTACAAGCACCCTGCGGATGTTGGATGTTGTCTATCATGGTGCATAAGATTCATAACTGGTTGTGATTTTCGTACCCACCACCTGTATTCACTGGTTAACTGGACATCATTAACGTCATACAGACTCTTCCACTGGTACATTTTCATCTTTAAATCACTTCTTGGTCTGCTGCCTTCATACATCTTCTCCTACATGTCTCTGCATGAGTGCAGCTACAGCGTGCGCTCTCAGGACATTATTACCTGCAGTGTTCCCTCAGTGGACGGAACTAGGCAAAAGTGCCTTCTCCTACTCCGGTCCTGCTCCTGGAAAATCTTACAAAAAGATCTGAAGCTCTCAACCTTGACCTCTCTAAATGGCTTTAAGAATCTGTTGGACTCCAACCAATGCAGATATGTTCCTGTTTATAATTTTCTACATTTGCCTTATAATCTAGCTGTTTTGCTACTTTTCAACATCTTTTTTAAACATGTTTAAAAAATAAAAATAGAATTAAAAATCTGTATGCCTCTCGTTATGATTGTCTATTGTTGTTGCTGTTCTCCACTGTTGTCATCATTCTTTGTTGAAAACAGGACTCTCTTGTAAATGAGTCCCCGGGGCTCAATGGGATTAACCTGCCTAAATAAAGGTTGAATGAATGCTGAATGTAAACAAATATTTATACAGTGCTGTTACAGTTGCATGGCCCCATTTATACATCAACCTGCTTATATGGCTATGCTGTAACATACTAATTTACAGGTAGGCTATATGAATGGTAAATGGAGCTTATTTATATAGCACTTTCTAGCCCCCTGTGAGGAGCCCCAAAGCGCTTTACAATACCAGCCATCCACCCATTCATTCACACATTCATACACCGGTAGTGGTAGCCTGCCTTGCAAGGCGCCATCCAGACCTACCGGGAGCAACTCGGGGTTAAGTGTCTTGCCCAGGGACACAACGACACATGGTGGGCGGATGCGGGATTCGAACCTCCAACCTTCCGATCAGGGGTCGACTGCCATTACCACTACACCACGGCCGCCCCATATGAGACACTGTAAATTCTAGATCTGTCAGAAGATGGGTTTAATAGTGATAATCTGCTCCATTCTAACTTCCAGATAGCCTTTCTGCCTGCCTTCCAGCTAGGATTCTGCTTGCTGCCGTTTTGCCTAGAGGAAAAATCAAAAATCAACTTGGGCCCTTGCCCTACTGGCTGAGGCTTTGATTGTATTGTTAAACGAAGTGCACCACTAGAAGTGTATCTGTTTGCTAAATATTGTGACACTGCTGTTTTATTAAGGCCACTTTTATTTTGTTTCGGGAACAGAGGCTTTGTGCGGTGGCAACCCCTGGTGGCGATGTCTCATTTTGTGTGTGGCGCACCCGTTCTCCTTGGTTTGTAGTATTTAGGTGATCCCTCTTTCTTTATTGGATGTGGTCCCTTTGTCTTCAGAGTCCTAAGCCTCAGTCTCACCTGATATTTTAGAAATTTTTTGAACTTCAGCCAAAGTCCTGTTTTAAAATTTAAATTAGTAAATTCTGTTTTTTTAATTATTCTGTTCTAAGGGCATTGCACATGTAAAATTGTGAAATGTTTTTTTAAAACCACTTTACCCTCCAATAAATTTGGTAGAATTTATCTGAATCTTCCTCCAATAGAACAAACCTGCATGTCAGAGTCAGTCAGAGTCAGATAATCTTTATTGTCATTTGCACCGCATGTGGTACATGTGATGAAACAAGATTATGTACACAGGGTCCCAGTTACATCCAACAACAAAATGTAAAAGAAAAACAACAATAACATCTAGGATATAACTAAGAAAAACATCAACTAGAAATACACTAAGCACTAATGTAATAGAAAAACATCATTACAAACAGCAGCACGAACATGAGTCTGTATGAGCAGATGGTCACAGATGAACACAGCAACAAGAAAACAGATCAGCATCAGCATGTTGTGATATTTTGCAGTGATTATTCTTATTATTTATTTATTCATGAGTCTAACAGCCTCAGGGTAGAAGCTGTTCCTCAGTCTAGTGGATTCTACATTTGATGCTCCTCAACCTCCGTCCTGCGGGAAGTGGGGCAAAGAGTGTGTGTGCTGGGTGAGTGGGGTCCTTCATGATGCAGGTGGCCCTGCATGTCCTGTTACTATTTAGATTTCCTGGAATATAATTCAAGGTGGCATTGTTGGATTTCCTTCACTCATTGCAAATTGAACTTCATCCTTCATTATAACTCATATTTTTAAGGAGAATCCACCCAATCATGCCACATATATTTATTCAGCATTACACAGGTACACTGAAGATTTTTATATACGTACAACTACAGTCTGTGAATGTTATACTTTACAAGGAAAAAGCTTAACAAATGAGTGGAAATAAATTTTATATGTCTGTGTTGGAGACAGATAAATGTTTCTCAGTCAAAACTAGTTAAATTATATGGCCCATCACAAGATTCAGGCATGTAAATTTTTTTATTAAATAGTGTGTGTGTGTATGTGTGTGGCTTCTTGCACAGGAGTTCTTTCAAATTACTTTTTTCCCTCAGTGTGGATTCTCGTGTGTTTGTTGAAATTGCCCTTACTGGTAAACATTCGGTCACAGAAATTACAATAAAATGACTTCTTCTGTCGTGTATGGATTTTTATGTGTTGTTTTAAATTACACTTTACAGAAAATCTTTTTTCACAGAGATCACAAGAAAAGGGCTTCTGTCCTGTGTGGATCATCATGTGTATGTTTAAAGTTCCCTTTTGAATAAACCTTCGTTCACACAGATGACAAGAAAAGGGCTTCTGGCCTGTGTGGATCATCATATGTTTCTTTAAACTGTGCTTCTCGATAAACTTTTGTTCACAAAGGTCACAAGAAATTGGTTTCTGTCCTGTGTGGCTCACCATATGTCTGTTTAAATTTCCCTTTCGAATAAACCTTTGTTCACATAAATCACAAGAAAAGGGTTTCTGTCCTGTGTGGATCATCATATGTTTTTTTAAACTGTCCTTTACTGTAAACCTTTTTTCACACAGATCACAGGAAAATGGCTTCTGTCCTGTGTGGATTTTCAAGTGTTTTTTTAAACTACCCTTTGCACTAAACCTTTTTTCACACAGATCACAAGAAAAGGGTTTCCGTCCAGTGTGGATTTTCATGTGTCTGTTTAAATATTTGTTAAGATTGAAACTTCTCCCACAAACATCACAACAAAATGGCTTCAGTCCATTTTTGTTGTGGACACTGCTCACAATTGATTCAGAGACCCTGCTGGGTGAAGACTCCAGGGCGTCATCATCGTGTGCAGTTTTTAACCCAAAGTCTGATAAAGGTTTCAGCTGAGACTCAGGATTGTTCACATCATTATCCTCTTCATAATCTTCACTAACTTCAGTTTCTGAAGAATCAGAATCTCTATAAACATTTAGATCTGGGTATATTGTATCTTTTTCTCCTTCACCAGTTGATTCTATGTGGTCACCTGAGCTGCTGGTTGGAAGATCACCGACTTCAACTTGGTGTTGATGAAGCTGTGAGAACAGATGTTTCTCTTCATCATCCTCACTCTTAAAATGAACTGCAGTTAATGAAAAGCTGGAGACATCTGTCTCCTCCTTCATACTGAGCTGCTCTCCCTCCGAAATGGTCCACTGTTCCTCCTCTTCCTCTTTTATGTGGAGACAATTTGCATCCTGCTGGTCCACATCAGGCCACTGTTCTTCAGGAGCTTCTTCTTTAATCAGCACTGACTTCTGAACAGCTGCAGGAACCACTGGAACACATGTAAAATACAGTAAGGAGAACTGTAGCTTTATATTCAAACATACATGATTTGTTTTACTGCTCAGATCACAGAGTTATTTTTTCTCCTCCAAACAGGTTCCAGTGCTAAATCAGAGCCAAACAGTGCTTAGCCCCAGCTCTTTCCTTTAATAACACATATTTTTATGAAATATGTTTCAAGTGTTTAACCAGGCTGGTGCTAGAGATGGTTCCTAAACTGTTCTTTAAAAATAAAGTTAAGAAACAAGAAAAGGTGGGGGCCTCAACATCCTCTCCTTCCTCCCAAGATCCCTACATTCAACTTCACACCCACCTCCAGCAGAGTGGAAATAATACTCTGTGCCTGGATTTACGCATGTAGTGATAAATGATTTTAAATATTTGTGTGGTAATTTGGGATTTCAGTTGTTAGTTTTATGTAGTAATACTAAAAATGTAAATATTTAGTTCATCAAAGGGTTTTAAAATAAGCATTTTAGGGTTTGTAACCTTTCATACTTTATTTAATCTGTTAGCAAGCTCAGCTATAAACACAAAGTTACACATGTCTTTCCAGGAAGATAAATTCATTCACTACCAGAAAGCTCAGCCTAAACTGTAACATATACCATAATCAAATTCAACAGAAAGAGTAAAAATATGCAAACCTATTATATGCAGCTGATTGTTGGGACTGAACTGCATCTCTTACCTCAGCTTTATAACTTGAAGCACACACTCACTGTTCTTTGAATTGAGAAAGATTCTCTGATGAGAAGTGAAACGTCTTCTGTTACAAATAATGTCCAGTTGTTTTTGTCTTGAATCTTTTTGAATTTACCATGTCCTGGATAACTGAGAATCTTCACCAGTGGCCCCTTATTCTTGATCAGAATACTTTTACAGAATACTTCTACATAGAAAAAGGGTAAGAACCATGAGAATGGATAGTGGTATTTAGGGCTGGGCGATATTGACCAAAATTAATAGCTCAATATTTTTATTTTTTCAAAAATTGCAATATACGATGTATATCTCAATATTTTTCTTTCCTTAAAGTAATAACAAAAAAATATTTGAGTCAAAGTTTTGTCCCAATTGTCAAATATTAACAGCTGTAACTGTACAAAATAAATGCCTAAAAAAATTAACTACTTACATAAATTAAATAGTTTATTTTTTAGACCTCTATTTACATACAGTATATTAAACAATAATCCTCTTCAGCTGGGGACAACTGTGGCTGAGAGGCAAGAGCAGTTATCCTCCAATGGGAGAGCTGGGGGTTTGATTCCACCAGCAGTCCCATGCTGAAGTGTTCCTGGGCAAGTCTCTGCACCTCTCATTGCCTCTGGTGTGTGTCCTATTGGTGTATGAATGTGATAAAGCTCTGATTATTCTTTGTAGAAATTTAGTAGAGGGCATGCATGGGTAAATGAGGGCACAGATTGTGTTGTAAAGAGCTTTGAGTGTCTTGATAAGATAGAAAGTTGCTTTATAAGTACAGTCCATTCAGCTGTGCCGCCTTCGGTTAGTCAGCCTGTGTGAAGCTGCAGTAGTGAGCCTCCACTTTTAACCTTGGAGCTACAGCTAGACGACAGACACATCTTCTTATTTGAAATGGTTCAGTTTATTTAGCCGTGCTGTGTGCCTTTTAGAGGAACAGAAAGAGGAAGCGTGACATTAATAAAGCAGCAGTTTACCATATTGCTAAAGATACGGTCCTTAGCGGCTAACATGAACCGTGTCATTGTGATAAATGAAGCTTTGTCCCTAGTTACCCATGTCCCAGGAGAAATTTGATAGTCGGCTTGTATCCGAGGCCAAACAGGGCATCAGATTCAGATAAGCCACAATTGTTCAGGTCTCGCTTGTAAATGAATCCCTGAGGCTCAATGGGATTAACCTGTATAAATAAAAGTTGAATGAATTGTAGATTTTTCTTCAGGCAAACTGCTTTTTTCTCTCCATCAGCCTTGAGTCCTGCTGGAACTTTCTGGTCCAAAATGGCCAAATTTATGGGTATTTACACTCCACTGATCTGTGTTAAGTTCTCCTCAAGGTCGATCCCAACATGCTGATGAAACCTAGGAGCCGCAGGTGGCCTGTAATTTGCACAAATCACCTCCATCTTATGGTTTAGTTCGTAAATCAGCTGATTTTCAGTACTCATAGCACAAATTAAACCTTCGCACTGACTCGGACGCTTTGCCATGGCTGAAACTGCTGCCGAAGTCTTCTTCAAAAGTTGATAAGTCAGAGCCCCAGTGATGCCAAAGAGCAGAATCCCTGCTATCATAAATCCAAATATATAAACATCTTCTACGTCCTCCTGAGACAGAAATGAGAGACACATTAGCTGCCAAACTCCATTTAGATAAGATGTTTCTAATTTTAGCAATATTACGCCGATGGAAGACGGCGGTTCAAGGAACGTTTTTAATAGGGGGGTTAAATGACGTCCTGATAAAAAATAAAAATAAAAAACCAAGATTTTTAACATTAGAGCTGGAGGCCAGGTTAATGCCATCCAAGGAGGCCGAAAAACTGTAAAATTTATTCCTAAAATGCTCAGGTCCAAAAACCAAAACTGAATTTAAAAGAAGAAAATTAAGGTTCATCCAGGTTTTATGTATTTAAGACATGCTTGTAGTCTGTGTAACTGATGGATTAATTGGATTTTGTGGATAAATTTAATAATAATAAAATGCTATGCGTTGTCATCATTGTATGTTCAAATACAAAGATGAAATTGGCTCTCTGCATTTAACCCATCACAGATGGGATACACCCAGGTGGAGAGGTGGGCAGCTATGTAAGTGCCCGGGGAGAAATTCAGGATTGGGTGTCCTGCTCAGAGACACCCCGAAAGGTGCAATGACCGAGAATTGAACCCAGGACCTTCGGGTCCCGAGTCGGCTACCCTGCCCCTATACCATCACAGCCCCTTAATTGTGTATCATCAGCATAACAATGAAAATGTATCCCATGCTGTTTACCTAATGGAAGCATATACCGGTAGGTAAATAGTGCTGGTCCGAGCACCGAACCCTGAGGAACTCCATGACTAACTTTGGTGTATGAAGAACATTCATTATTTACATTTACAACTTAGAACTGATCAGATGGGGGCGGCTGTGCCTTCACATTAGTCAGCCTGTGTGAAGCTGCAGTAGTGAGCCTCGGAACCTTGAAGTACCCAGCTCCGTAAGATCTGACTGCTTGAAATAAAACGTGGTTCAGAGCTCATTTAGCCATGGTGTGTGCCTTTTTAGAGGAATAGACAGAGGAAGCACAACAATAATAAAGCAGCAGTTTATCATCACGCTAAACGGTCCTTAGCGGCTAACAAGACGGCTAATGCTTTAGCCGCTAAGGACCGTATCTTTAGCGTTATGATAAATTGCTGCTTTATTAATGTTGTGCTTCCTCTATCTATTCCTCTAAAAAGGCACACAGCATGGCTAAATAAACTCTGAACCATGGTTTATAAGGAATCAGATCTGACGGAGCTGGTAGCTTCACACACGCTCAGCTGCTGTGTTTACCTAACGTCTCCTCCTGCCCGGCCTGCCCAGTGCCCACACTGGAGAAGCAGGAAGGGAGGGGGAGCGAAGCAGAGGGCTGTGTGTGTGGGGGGCCGCCTGGGAGGAAGAGACGGCAGGATTTCTAAGTATAAAACTATATTGTTTATACTGAGATAGTCTCAACTTATATTGCCAAAAAAATTCTCGATATTTAAAAACTATTGAGATATCGCCCAGCCCTAGTCATGAGACAGGTTAGTATCCCTTACTGATGATGTGTTGTCGCAACTGTAATCTTGCTCAGTATGAGAGGAACCATATGTTCAGACATTTGGTGTACAGTATGTGCTTGGCTGAGGAGCCAATGGGGCGAAGCTACCATCTGCGGGATTATGACTGAACGCCTCTAAGTCAAAATCCTGCCTAGACGTGCTGATACCGAAGCACCGCTGCTCTTCGGCTGGTCTCTGATAGCCAGCTCCGGTCGGTGCAGAGACTCGTTCGCCACTGGGATTAGGTGCAGCCAGACCGCAACCGCACCTCACCATGTGCACACTGCATGTTTGCCTGGGTGCAGTGCTAAAGGACTCGCAGGCGACCTGATATCCTGTCCTTTAAGTTAATGTAAAATCAAGTTTCAAGTAGCTAAAGAACTCTAAGAGTAACAAGCATAAACTGAGCCAACCGAACGTTCAGTATTGTTATTCTTGTTTATGTTAATCATTTGTTTATACTGTATTTGTTACCAATCTTATTCTTTTTCTCTCAGCTTTTCCCTTTTCAGGAGTCTCCTCCATCTCACTCTGAATTTGAATATTTCAGCGCAGTTTAATTTTGTCCCTGAGCCAAACTTCAGTATGAAAACTACAGACAGTTGACACAAGGCCCCAGATGTTTGAACCACTTCAGATGACTTCTTTCGATATGAAGGAGTATCCGATTGTAACCAGGATTTTGATATTTTGGTCAAGATCCAAACCTCATCCCTATACAGACACTTTCTAAAAAATTAGAATATCATGGAGAAGTTCTTTAACTTCCATAATTCCATTCAAAAAGATCATTTTTAATAGATGATAGATTCAGGACCCACAATTTAAACAATTTCAAGTATTTATTCGTTTACAGGTGACCCCCTACTTACGTCCGAGTTAGGGAGATAAGAATTGTTCGCAGCTCGATTCTGCCGTAGCTAGGGGGTGAAAAAAGTGTCCTGTAGGTCCTTATTCCGTTCGTAGGTCGTGGAAATACCGCTAACGGAGCGGGCGCACACATTTAAGCATGTACAGTAGTGTACTGTAATGTTAAACATTGCTATTCACATTTACAGAATAAATAAAAATATATTTTCTTACTTTGAGATGGTCAAAGCCGACATCTTAGGTTGCCATGCGTTGCCATGATTGTTGTCGGGCCGAGCAGCGCGGCAGCCGGCGAGTGAACCACTAGCAGCTGCTCAAGGCCTGTGTTAGCTAGCTGGCTAGCTTCTGCTAGCCAGGCCATGGGCTGGTGTTGGAGCGGCGGTGCGGCGCAATCTGCGATCAATCTGCAGCTGCTGCTCCAGCCTGAGACGTCCACAGAGCTCACAGAGACGTTTCCAGCTCGTAATTAATCCATATGAAGCCATCCTGGTCACCAGTCTTCGGCCGGCTCCCGGCAGCTAACCTAAAATGGCGTCCGGTGTTCTACATTAATTTGTGACCGGAGACCCCAGTGACTGAACCTAAAATGGCGTCCGGTGTTCTACATTAATTTGTGACCGTGTAAACTGAAGACCTACTTCCTGCTGCCCAAGATTGCTCAAAAATTATCAGAAATGATCTTTTTTATCATAATTATTATTTATAAAGCCTTTAAAGGGGACCACAGATGCAAAATTCACTTTTTAATGTTTTTGTACTCAACTTTGGGTATTTACTTCATAAAAAAACAGTCCTAAGGCCAAAAAAATGCACCCAGTGGTTTATTTACTATAAGTATATTTATTTATCTTAGATAGAAACGGGCCGATTGCACTTCCTGCGGTTTGTTACGTCACAAACCGCAGCCACAACCCACAGCCACAACCAGTGTTGGGTGTAACGCGTTACTTAGTAACGCGTTACAGTAATCACATTACATTTTGCAGTAACGTAGTAGTGTAACGCACTACTTTGAAAATGCCTGTAATATATTACAGTTACTAACAAAACCTTACATTCGTTACTTGCGTTACAATCAGGACCTTTCGGAGAATAGTTTTATTTATTTACCTTTCGGAGAATAGTTGTGGTACGACGAGGACGACGGAGCGGACCATAGACATTATATATAGATATCTATGGAGCAGACTGTCACGTGGGGAAAACAAAGACGTACGCGATGACGTCGGAACGTTATACGCAGAGCCCTATATAGGGCTCTGGTTATACGTCAACGTACATAGACATATAAAGGTACATAGACATACGGCCTCTGTCACTAGCCTCGCGAGAACTGCCACCTGCAGTAAGCCTCGGTGGCAGTTCTCGCGATGTTGGGGCTGGCGCGGTCGAGACTCGAGAACAAACCCGGAAAAACACATAGAGATGGATGTAACGAGAGAGGACGCGTCCCTGCCAAAAAAGTTAAGACTTCGTGTAAATATGTTGAAAAATGGGACAGCGAATTTACTTTCCTAAAGTTTATTACGCGTTTTTTAAGATTTGTAACCGCGACTTTAGTGTCTCTCTCTCATGGGGGAAGGAACGATGTCCGTCAGCATGAAAAATCCGTCAAGCACAAAGGTAAGCCTGTCAGATTGTGATCACATAACTGGTTTGAAAGAGGCTGATAGGTAGTTATTTTAGATTTCTTGTAAACCTGTCTGTTCTGTTTTATTTTTTTTAAACAGAAGTTTTACATTTTGATATTGTCATTGATATTGTCATACCTTTTGAATGGCACATTTACAAATGCATTGTGCTTGTTATGTTGCACTGCTGTTTTACTTTTTCATCAAAAA